>JAEIFM010000255.1:0-279203 GCA_018901885.1 Zaprionus kolodkinae | reverse complement strand
ATAAAATCTTTATTAAGTGTTTTTGTTTTAATAGATTATAGATTGGATTAGGTTTCTTTATTTTTTACAGCTTTTACTTTTTTTCTTAGCTTCACTCTAATTGTCTCTTCTTCTTCCCTGACGCTTCGAGATCAAACTTAAACTTATCGACTTCATTCATCGTACATTGCATTGGATATATCGATATTATACATGGTTGCTTTTCTTTACAATAATTCGATATATGTTGTTACAATATGTGTTTATCTTACATGCTATGTTATCTAAATCTATTACAATTCGACCATCCTGATTAAAAGATAGCCCTCTATCTCCCTTATATTCTTGTAATTACATTAAATATTCTAGATTTTTATCCAAGGTTTCATATTGTGCGCACCCCACACTCCATGATACGGGTTTCGAGCTAATTGAAAACCACTGACGTCCTTCAATATATATCTATCATTCTTTAACACTTTAAATATTTCATACGGACCTTTCATTTTAGGTATTAGTTTTCTTGCTACCCCTGCTGTGCTATCGAAATTTTTTACCATCACATAATCACCCACACTATATTTGATCGCTACCTTTTTCTTTTCATTAAATGTCTTTTCATTATTTGCCTGTGCTAATACTTGATTTTTTTCGCCTATTTCTCTAATATGCTCTAAATTCCGTTCATTATTTTCTAACTGATTCATCGTTTCTAACATTGCTTCTAACTCATCACTAACCTTCCCTTTCTGAGCTAATCCAAACAGCATTTCACTTGGTAATTTCTTCGTACTACAATGCTGCGTGTTGTTCAACGTATACTCTACTTCCTCAATCACAGAGTCCCAATATTGTCCATTCTCAGGTTCCCTTAGTTTAGAAATCATAGGTCCTAAACTTCTATTAATTCTCTCTACCTGTCCATTTGCCTGTGGCGAACCCGTAGCAATTTTAATGTGTTTTACATTCAAATCGTTTAAAAAATCTTCGAAATCCACCGATGTAAAACAACTACCACGGTCGGATATAATACAAGTTGGTTTACTATATGCCCTAAAATATTCTTTTAAAGCGCTTATAACCTCCTTAGTGTTTGTAGTCTTAGTTGTATATAATCTTACAAACTTTGTAAAACCATCTACCACTACCAAAATATGTTTTTTTCAATCTGCTATTATCAACTGGACCATAATGATCTATATGAATTATCTCAAATGGTTTATTTCCTTTAGGTATACTGTGCAACAATCCTTCCCCTTTACCATATTTTGTTGAAAAAGCAATACACTTTAAACAATTTTCAATGTGCTCCATAACTTTATTCCTCATATTCGAAAACCAATAACTTTTAACTATCGCACTTAACATCTTGTCTCTACCAATATGTCCTAACTGATCATGATACTTATATAACACATGATCCTCCATCTTTTGTGGCACACAAAACAATAATCTACCATCATTAGTTTTTCTAAACACAATGCCATTTCTCATTTCGTAAAGCTTATGCTCATTTTCCTCCAACAATTTCTTAATATTCTGTAATTTTTCATCTTTGGCCTGAGCAATTATTAAATTGGTTTCAAAACTATTTGCCTCAGTGATCATTATCGCATCATTACATCTGCTAAGTGCATCTACATGTTGCATTTGTTTACCCGCTCTATGCTTCAGTTCATAATCAAATTCTTGCAATTCCAAAGCCCACCTGGCAATTCTCTGATTAAGCTCAATCTTATTTAACGTTAACGTTAAAGAATTACAATCTGTCACTATCTTAAAGTGTCTTCCTTGCAAATAAATCCTAAATCTCCGTAAAGCATATATAATTGCTAAGGTTTCCAATTCAAAACTATGGTATTTGGCTTCTGTTTCTGTTGTCCTTTTCGAAAAATAAAATACCGGATGCCATTTTCCATCATGCTCTTTTTGCATCAATACCGCCCCAAATCCTAATGCACTGGCATCACAATGAAGTTCAGTTTCCTTTTTTATGATCAAACATGGCCAAAACCGGTGCCTCAACTAATTTGTCCTTTAACTGTTGAAAACAATCTAACTCTCTTTCCTCAAATTTAAACTTTTTATCCTTTCTTAATAAATCATATAACGGTTTCGCTATCGTTGAAAAGTTTTTTATAAATCTTCTAAAATAAGAACATAACCCCAGGAAACTGTGAACTGCCTGAGTTTTCACTGGTATGGGAAAATTCCTAACTGCTTCTAATCCCTTTCCTTCTGCTCTAATGCCATCTTTAGATATTTCAAATCCCAAATACTTAACTTTATCCTGTAAAAATTCACATTTGTCTAGCCTTAATTCTAATCGATTTTCCACTAAACGTTTAAAGACTTCTTTCAAAATTAGTAAATGTTCCTTCATACCCGCACTCGCAATCATAATGTCATCCATATATATTATAACCTTATTTTCTTTTATCATGTCCATAAATATATTATTAATAAATCTTTGAAAAACCTGTGGAGCTGTCTTCAATCCCATCGGCATTCTTAAAAATTCGTATTGGCCTAAAGGGGTGACAAAGGAAGTGTATTTTATCGATTCCTTATCCATCAACACATGAAAATACCCATTTTTTAAATCCAACTTCGTAAATATCGTTTTATTCACTAACCTATCAAGCAAATCATCTATTAACGGTAAAGGATAGTTGTCTTTTGTCATCACCTTATTAAGTCTCCTAAAATCAATACACATTCTTAACTCCCCTGATTTCTTTTTTACTAACACTATTGGCGATGCATACTCTGAACTACTCTCTCGTATTATACCATCCCGCATATACTCATCTAACATCACCTGTAATTTTTCTCTTTCTACATATGATAGTCTTCTTGGTGAACAACTAAAAGGTTTTGCATTATCTACCGTAATATTCATTTCGTATTTAACCTTTTGCATCATAGGCTTTTCCGCATTAATATACATCGTTCTTAAAATTTTTTCTAATTCACATCGCACTTGCCATTCTACCTGTTCCCCAATATTGTACGAATGTTCCTTTACTTCATTGTCTAAAATGCAAATCTGTAATAAAGCTTCTTCAAAATTATCATTCACCTGTGCATGTCCTTTTGTATTATCTTCTAATTCACATAATCTCTCACTAACTAATCCATTGTCTAATGACTTACTCTTACTTTTCATTTCTAACAATTCCTCATCTAAAAATTTCTCTTCTAATTGTCTGCTATCTAACAATTTAACTAATTTTATTTCCTGCATTGGCACTTCATTTACTAAATCTTCATCTTCCAATACACTTATTTCTTCCATTGTGTTTTCGTCTTGATTTTCAATACACTCTACCGTAATCATTTTTAATGCCGATAAATCAATTTTCAGATCAAATTTGTTCATAAAGTCTCTACCCAGAACTACTCCACACCTCATAGATTCGTCGGAAACAATTATCAAATCAAAGTATATTTTAACTTCTTGCTTCTTTACATAACATTGTGTTTTTCCAATAGCAATTAACTGGCTTTCATTTAGCCCAAAATATATGTTATAACTTTCTTGCAGACCCACTCCATCAGGGATTAAACTTATCTTAATAAATGATACCGGACTTCCCGAATCTATGAGTGCTTCTGTAATAATTGACTTATTAATACCTTTGCTAAAATAAATTTCAACTGGTCTTACATAATTATTTTCAGACTCCGATTTCCTCTTAGGGCATTGAGCTACCAGGTGCTCTGCAGATCCACATCCATAGCATGTTCCTCTCTCTCGAATTGGTAGCTTGCAATCTTTTTTCCAGTGCCCTTTTATATTGCAATTATAGCAACGCAACTCCTTTACTGCACCACTCCGCGCTGTCTCTAACTTAGCATCACTCCGTTGTTGTATCGGTAGTACCATCCCAGCAAACACCCGCAAAACTTTCTCAGCACTCTCAAAACCCTGCAATTTTGCTTGCATGCGAAGATTGTCCACTGGAATCCCTTCAATAATTCCATCCACCAACTCCTCTTCATCCATGTTAACATCTCGCGCCAAATCAACCTTACTATCATAGTAAGTTACGAAACTCTCTCCAAACTTCCAGTTACGCCGTTCAAATTTGCGTCGTAATTCTCCTTTAGTTACTTTCCCGTCGAATGCCAGTTTTAATTGCTGCAACAACTCCTCGAAAGGTTGAATAATGCGTGCTGGGTCAGCATGAAGCCATTGAAGTGCAACACCTTTGAGTTTTGCCATGCACAACAAGCGACATTGCATTTTGGTCAAATTATATGCGATAGCCACATTTCGCAACTGCGTTGTCCAATTACGCACCGACGTTTGACCAGCAAATTCTAACAATACTTCTTTCGCCAGTAGAAACATGCTCGAAGACCCTGCAGCGTTGTCGTCAGATTTCGCGCTAATTTGAATTTCATCACTATTCGAAATACCAGCGTCATCTTGTCCGGCGTCTAAATTATTTCCAAGCGCTGCTTCTTGCTCGCAACACGCTTTAATGCTACTGCGCACTTGTAATTGTGACATCATGTTTGTTGCTGCTCCTATCTCCGCTTGCAAATTCCTGAGAATTTCTCGATTCTTGGAAATCTCTTCCATTTGCACCACCAGCATTGCATTATGCATCTCAGTTTCGTCCTCTATTTCAGCTTGATCCATCACCGGAACATTGCCACGCTCCTCTGTCGGTACTGCATTTAACCGCGCCAATAGTTCTACTTTGCAGCCACATGTTGGCAAGCCCAAAACTGCCAACCATCTTTTTAATTGTGTCACCGATACTGCCGAAATATCAATATCCATGACGTGAATATTCGGACCACTTCTGATATTGTAGTAGGCAATAAAATCTTTATTAAGTGTTTTTGTTTTAATAGATTATAGATTGGATTAGGTTTCTTTATTTTTTACAGCTTTTACTTTTTTTCTTAGCTTCACTCTAATTGTCTCTTCTTCTTCCCTGACGCTTCGAGATCAAACTTAAACTTATCGACTTCATTCATCGTACATTGCATTGGATATATCGATATTATACATGGTTGCTTTTCTTTACAATAATTCGATATATGTTGTTACAATATGTGTTTATCTTACATGCTATGTTATCTAAATCTATTACAATATATAAGTAAGTATCACTAGATAATAATAATTTTCAATGTCTCGGCTTTGAGACATTTAGGCAAAATTTAATAAAAAAAAAAATATTATCTTAGATTAAATTTTAAATTTTTGTTAAATTTTTCTGCCTATTGTTTGTTGTATTTTTGATATTTTAATTGACGCTATTGCATCGGCTAAGACGCCTTGCGACGGTGAAAAATTTAAAATGATTAGAAGCCTTGCGGCGGTGAGAAATTTAAAATTAATTCACCCGTGTGAATTTACAGATTTCCTAACTTATTTTTTTTCGTTTGGCTTTGCAGGCCGAACTTCTCATCGGGCAGAAAAGGTTCCGCTCAATGTTACAATTGGTTTTTATAATTATTAAAAAAAAATATGCTTCGCAGTGCAATCAAAAAAATTTTGCACACAGTGCTATTTAAAAACAAGTGGGTAAGGCTACGGTCGGGCGCCCGACAGTAAGATACCCTTCTCCCAATTTTCTAAATCCGTTACAAACGTGTTACCACACTTATAATTTCAAACAGAGAATTCTAAACAAATACTTCTAGTACATATAGCTTACTCGCTCGCACTCACACAGCGACGCGTGTAAAGAGTAAAGCGACACAACGCAACGTCGACGTCGGCGTCAACTGCTCAAAGCAGCGCGTCGGCTGCTGCCCGTACGGAACATTTGTACTGAAAACGTTGACTTGAATAACTTCTGTGTTATTGGTCCGATCGGATTGTAATTTGAAGAATATGTTTATATTGCATTCAGCTTTATACATACCAAAGGTTTTATGCTTTGCTTAATAATCGCAAATAACCGATTTGCGGGGGCGGTGGGCGTGGCACCAAACATTTGACATAAACTTCACCTGCCCCGAATATATAGGAACCTTCATGCCAAATTTGGTATCTCTTGTTTTTTTAATAGCTGAGATCTGTTGTCTCATACAGACGGACAGACGGACAGACGGACAGACGGAAAGACGGACAGACGGACAGACAGACGGACATGTCTCAATCGACTCGACTAGTGATCCTGAGCAAGAATATATATACTTTATGGGGTCTGCCACGCCTCCTTATGCCTGTTACATACATTTTGCACAAAGTTAGTATACCCTTTTTTGACCATTTTCAATGGTCGAAGGGTATAAATATATAATATAATACTATATTGAAATAAAATATTTAATATAATAAAAACAACAAGTGGGTAAGGCTACAGTCGGGCGCCCGACAGTAAGATACCCTTCTCCCAATTTTCCAAATCCGTTACAAACGTGTAACCACACTCATAATTTCGAACAAAAATTCTGCACAAATTCTTCTACTACATATAGCTTACTCTCTCGCACTCACACAGCGACGCGCATAAAGAGTAAAGTGACACGACGCAACGTCGACGTCGGCGTCAACTACTCAAAGCAGCGCGCCGGCTGCCGCTCGTACCGAACATTTGTACTGAAAACGTTGACTTGAATAACTTCTGTGTTATTGTTTCATATTACTACATTCAGCTTTATACAGACCAAAGCAGAACTTAAGTATAACACTTTGCTTAATAATCGTAAATTACCGATTTGCGGGGGCGGTGGGCTTGGTATCACACATTTGACTTAAACTTCACCTGCCCCGGATATAAAGGAACCTTCATACCAAATTTGGTGTCTCTACCTTTTTTAATAGCTGAGATCTGTTGTCTCAAACAAACAGACGGACAAGTCTCAATCGACTCGGCTAGTGGTTCTGAGCAAGAATATATATACTTTATGCGGTCTGCCACGCCTCCTTATGCCTGTTACATACATTTTGCACAAAGTTAGTATACCCTTTTTTGACCATTTTCAGTGGTCAAAGGGTATAAAAATTAAAATAACGAAAAAGCAAGAGTCGATAGCATAAGTTAGAACGAGAGAGATATATGTGCATTTTTGACACGTGCCAAAATTCGTTACATACACACACACATCAGCGTCAGCTGCTTCTTCTTTAATTTAGACGTCCGTTAAAAATTACACAGACCTGCCTCATGTTTTGTGTATTGCCTTGCACGCATATACATAGATATGTATGCATAAGTGAGCTTCGCGCGCATGTATTGTATACTTACACGCATAAGTACAGCATGCAAAACATCTTAAAAGGCAAAATGTAACACTTAATATATAAATTATTAGATAAATATAAATAAATGGCAAATAATTAAAAAATGAAATATTATAAACAAAAATGTAAACAAGTATGAAATACAACACATAAAAAATTAAAAAAAACCAAATTCTCTTTTCGCCGTGGGGAATCGAACCCTGGCCGTTTGCATAGAAGTCCGTCATAATAACAACTAGACCACCATCGCTGCGCTCCGCGCCCGTTAAAATTGCATATTTACACCATTTGCTCAAAAATGCCATATTTGTCTTCTATAACAATGACACTAATACTGGGTTGAATGGGCACAAGAAAGACGAGTGTTATTCATTTATATATAAAATTATTTGTTGAAATTTGATTAATGAAATCTAATTATACCCTTCGACCACTGAAAATGGTCAAAAAAGGGTATACTAACTTTGTTCAAAATGTATGTAACAGGCATAAGGAGGCGTGGCAGACCCCATAAAGTATATATATTCTTGCTCAGCATCACTAGCCGAGTCGATTGAGACATGTCCGTCTGTCCGTCTGTTTGTTTGAGACAACAGATCTTAGCTATTAAAAAAGCCAGAGGCACCAAATTTGGTATGAAGGTTCCTATATATTCGGGGCAGGTGAAGTTTATGTCAAATGTTTGGTGCCACGCCCACCGCCCCCGCAAATCGGTTATTTACGAATATTAAGCAAAGTAATGAACCTATAAAGTTGTGCTTTGGTAGGTATAACGCTAAATGCAATATGAACATATTCTCCAAATAACAATCCGATCGGACCAATAACACAGAAGTTATTAAAGTCGACGTTTTCAGTACAAATGTTCGGTACGAACGGCAGCCGACGCGCTGCTTTTTTTATGCGCGTCGCTGTGTGAGTGCGAGCGAGTAAGCTTTATGTTTTAAAAGTTTTTGTGCAGAAATTTCTGTTTGGAATTATTAGTGTGATTACACGTTTGTAACGTATTTGGAAAATTGGGAGAAGGGTATCTTACTGTCGGGCGCCCGACTGTAGCCTTACCTACTTGTTTTATAATGATGAAAAAAAAAATAAAATAAAATCTTCTAAATAGTAAAATAGTAAAAATAAAATCAAACCGCCTTCCCAAGGTGTCGAACCTCCATCCCTTTGCTTGATTGCCGGCTGCTCTACATATTTGACTATCTTTGCAACTTTTTGCCACTTGGCTAAGTTACTATTTCCATATCATACACACACATAATCATTTTCGCATTAAAAAGATCGAAAAAGCACGTGGCTGGCAGCAGCTTGCAGGAAAGACATCACAAATCAATAGAAAACGTAAACTTGCGTAACTTCTATATTTATTATCTGATCGGGTTGAAATTTATACAAGTGGGTAAGGCTACAGTCGGGCGCCCGACAGTAAGATACCCTTCTCCCAATTTTCCAAATCCGTTACAAACGTGTAACCACACTCATAATTTCGAACAAAAATTCTGCACAAATTCTTCTACTACATATAGCTTACTCGCTCGCACTCACACAACGACGCGCGTAAAGAGTGAAGCGACACGACGCAATGTCGACGTCGGCGTCAACTGCTCAAAGCAGCGCGTCGGCTGCTGCCCGTACCAAACATTTGTACTGAAAACGTTGACTTGAATAACTTCTGTGTTATTGGTCCGATCGGATTGTAATTTGGAGAATATGTTTATATTGCATTCAGCTTTATACATACCGAAGCAGAACTTTATAAGTTTAAAACTTTGCTTAATAATCGTAAATAACCGAATTGCGGGGGCGGTGGGCGTGGCATCAAACATTTGACATAAACTTCACCTGCCCCGAATATATAGGAACCTTCATACCAAATTTGGTGTCTCTAGCTTTTTTTTAATAGCTGAGATCTGTTGTCTCAAACAAACAGACGGACAGACGGACGGACGGACAGACGGACAGACGGACAGACAGACGGACATGTCTCAATCGACTCGGCTAGTGATCCTGAGCAAGAATATATATACTTTATGGGGTCTGCCACGCTTCCTTATGCCTGTTACATACATTTTGCACAAAGTTAGTATACCCTTTTTTGACCATTTTCAATGGTCGAAGGGTATAAAAAATTGCGCTCTTTGAAGCGCTGTCGGTTCTCTCTTTGCAGTTGTTGTTGTCGCTGTTGAAAATCATTGATCCACCGTTGCTGTCATGTGCGGATAGCGCACCACAGTGTGAATACTATTCCCGCGTTGATGCTGGCACGCTGAAACTCCCTCGTTGACGTAGTGAGCGGGCTGCTCACCACGTTGATGATGATGTCTTCTTAATTCGGTTGTGTGCCAGGCCTGCAATGTCTGCACGTATATTCACAATGTGGTGTGAACAATGGTCCCTCGCAGTCGTCTGGGCAGATTTTCTTAAATTCCGGCAGGCTTGTTGGCTGGGGAGGTTGAATTTTGTTATTATTTGTTAACGATTTTATTTGGTTTGCTGAGTGAGCGGGTGTGGTGGGGTTTGTTTCTTTGAGAAATTTGACATAGTGGTCTAGCTCAGCTTGTAGTTTTTGAGCTTTCGACCATTCGGGCGCTGGAGTGTTCGTATATAATAGCCACCTTCGGTGCGCTATTCTCTTTTTTGCTTTATTTCGAACTCCGCCCCTGTTTTTACCCATCACACTCACACTCTACTCACTCAGATCGTTGTAAGTTCCTCCGCCTTGCCGCCGTCTTGATTCTTGTGCTGCAGATATGTCCGGAAGTTGTTATCTCTAGATTTGAGATTTATATATTTGTTGATTATGTATATGTATATTAAAATGGCTGGGGCCTGAAGATCAATCACGTCTATTAGGTCTCGTCATCATCATCAGAATCATCCTTTGCACTCTTTTTCACTGTATTTCTTTTCTTTTTTTTTGCGAGGGCTAGACTCGTGTCAACTTGCCACGGTCGCCATGTAATTAATTAAACACTTGGTAGTTTGATTTATGTCATGCAGACTTCTTTCAATCCACCTATTCCTCTACTAACTTCGACAATAATCTTTCATATCCGTACTTAACTCAAAGATCAAATTCCATTTCTTGTGATATGATCGATGAGGAATCATTACGGACTAATCTATGCTCTATTAATCCAATCTTCTCTCCCGGCCCAGACGGAGTACCAGGATGCGTACTTAGATTTTGTGCCAATAGCTTATTTAGACCCATTTTCAAGTTATTTAACTTGTCTTTAGCATCTTGTACGTTTCCTCCAATCTGGAAAGAATATTTTCTATCCCTCTTCATAAAAACGGGTCTAAGTCTGAAGTAATGAATTATAGGTGCATTTCCAAATTATCCTCTATTCCAAAGTTGTTGGAAAAAATTATTACTGTGGAGTTAACACATAAGTGCAAGTCACTTATTTCGCCACATCAACATGGCTTTGTAAAATCTCGATCTACTACCACGAATCTTCTGGAATTCACCTCAATAATTAATAAAGGTTTTCAGAAGAAAATGCAAACTGATGTGGTCTACACAGACTTCAGCAAAGCATTTGATTCAGTAAATCACTTACTTCTTCTTCATAAGCTTAATCTTATTGGTTTTTCCTACCCATTGCTCCTTTGGATCTCCAATTACTTAACTTGTAGGTCCCAAAGGGTACTTTTCAAATGTTTGCTATCTAAGCCTATCTCTGTATCCTCTGGTGTTCCTCAGGGCAGTCATCTTGGGCCTCTACTCTTTAACCTATTTATAAATGATCTTCCCTCTGTTCTACACTATTCTAATATTCTAATGTATGCTGATGATGTGAAACTTTGCTTAACATACAATGAACTGACCGCTAATTCACTTCAAGTCAATATTGACTCATTTTTTACTTGGTGTAGCCGTAATTTGCTATATTTAAACTGTTCGAAGTGCAAGGTCATGTCATTTTATAGAAGTAATTCTCACGTTATCAACTATACCCTTGATCAATTTCCACTTAACAGAATTTTTGAGGTAATGGATCTTGGAATTCTTTTTGATCATAAGTTGAAATTTGATTGTCATATAACACACATTATCAATAAGGCGTATCGGGCTCTTGGCTTCATTAAAAGATGGGCTAAAGAATTTGAAGACCCTTATACGACAAAATTGTTATATACTTCTCTTGTTCGCCCGATTTTGGAATATGGATCCTGTGTATGGTCTCCTCAATACCAGGTCCATCAAGACAGAATTGAGTCTGTCCAAAAACAATTTTTGCTCTTTGCTTTTCGTCGCTTTAACTGGGTCTCTAGCGTAGATTTACCACCTTACTCAAGCAGACTCCTGCTTATTAACCTACCCTCCTTAACTAACCGTCGTATTATGCTAGGTGTTATGGTCATAATAAAACTAATAAAATACGACATCGACTCTCCTTTCCTGCTTAACCAACTAAACTTTTGTGTTTCTTCTAGGGTTACACGAAATTTTTTACCACTTTCTTTGAGCTTTTGTACTAATAACTATAGCTTGCATGATTCTTTTAGAGTTCTCTGTGCCGATTACAATAAGCTTTTTAAAATAATCAACACGGAATCCTCCCTCTCATCTATCAAATTATCTATATTAAACAACAATTAACTATACATCCTAACAACTAATACTAATCTACCGATCTGATTGGGTTTTACTGGGTTTTCCCCAATCCCTTGCAGCAAATGCTGGATCGTTTTTTTTTTTTTTTTTTTTTGTTTTTTTTTTTTTATATTTCTCAGCCTAAATTTTAAAATATAAATATATTTTTAATTAATTTATACTGTTTTTTTTAAAAAATTCAATTCATAATTTTCTTTTTTTAATTTTAATTATAACTAATTTCAATTTAAACTTAAAAATTAATTCTAATTTCAAGTCGACTGCCTTAGTTGACGTTAAATAAATAAATAAATAAATAAATAAATAAATAAATAAATAAATAAATAAATAAATAAATAAATAAATAAATAAATAAATAAATAAATAAATAAATAAATAAATAAATAAATAAATAAATAAATAAATAAATAAATAAATAAATAAATAAATAAATAAATAAATAAATAAATAAATAAATAAATAAATAAATAAATAAATAAATAAATAAATAAATAAATAAATAAATAAATAAATAAATAAATAAATAAATAAATAAATAAATAAATAAATAAATAAATAAATAAATAAATAAATAAATAAATAAATAAATAAATAAATAAATAAATAAATAAATAAATAAATAAATAAATAAATAAATAAATAAATAAATAAATAAATAAATAAATAAATAAATAAATTTAATGGATGAAGTCATTCGAAAAACTAATATTTTGTCTACTGACACAAATGTCCTAATCCCTAACCAAGAATTGCAACCTGGAATAATAGTAGCAAGCGCAATTGTAAATATTCAGAACGTGATGATTCGAATTATAAATACAACTAATAAAGTCGATATTGTGAACAGCGCAAACATAAGAAGCGAATCATTGAACGATTATGATATTTACAATGCCACATTGGCATTGATAATAGTCCGCAAAGAACATCAGAAGTACTGAAACTTCTTAAATTCCCATCGTTATTCAAAAACGAGCTAACAGAATTATGCACCGAATATAGCAATATTTTTGGTCTCGAAACAGAAACCATATCAGCTAATCATTTTTATAGGTAAAAAATGAGATTGAACGATAAGACCTATGTGTATATTAAGAATTATAGAATGCCAGAAAGTCAAAAGCCAGCAATTCAAAGGCAAGTTGACAAATTAATAAGAGACGGCATTGTTGAGCCGTCTATATCAGAATATAATAGCCCACTTCTCTTGGTACCCAAGAAATCACTGCCTAATTCGGCGGAAAAGAGATGGCGATTAGTCGTTGACTATCGTCAGATCAATAAGAAATTATTAGCAGACAAATTCCCACTTCCAAGAATAGAAAATATTCTTGATCAATTAGGACGAGAAAAATATTTCTCCTGACTAGACCTTATGTCAGGATTTCACCAAATCGAACTAGACGAAAGGTCAAGAAATATAACTCAACTTCGACATGTTCATATCGCTACACGCGATTACCATTGGGTTTAAAATAGCCCCCAATTCATTTCAAAGAATGATGACACTTTCATTCACAGGCTTAAAGCCTTCGGAAGCATTTCTGTAAATGGATGATTTAGTTGTAGTCAGTTGTTCTGAAAAGCATATACTTAAGAATTTAACCGATGTTTTCAAATTATATAGACAACATAATCTTTATCACCCCACACTTAATATATTACTAGAATTGTTTACTCCAGTGCAAACGACAATAGTTATGCCTAACTTAAAATCGCGTTGCTTTCGCAGAATTGATTTTGTTAAGCTTAACTATCTTATTTCTACTCATGATTGGTCTTTATTTTATTCGTGTTCAGATTTAAATTTTTGCATCGCATATTTTTAGGCCATGGATTTTAAAAAAATACATGGTCTATTAGGTTTGTCGGAATGTGCGTAACAGGCAGAAGGAGACATTTGCGACCCCATAAAGTATATATATTCTTGCTCAGGATCACTAGCCGAGTCGATCTAGCTATGTCTGTCTGTCCGTCTGTCCGTCTGTCTGTGTGTCTGTCTGTATGAGCGTCTGATTCTCAGCTATTAAGAAAGCTGGAGACTCCAAATTTGGCATGGAGATTCCTGTATATCCTAGGTAGTAAACGTCATTTTCAAATTTCGGGTACCACGCCCACCGCCTCCTGTAAATAATAAAATGCGATTATTAAGCAAAGTATTGAAGTTTTGGCATACATATAGATAAATGCGATGTGAACTTATTTATATACCCTTCGACCATTGAAAATGGTCAAAAAAGGGTATACTAACTTTGTGCAAAATGTATGTAACAGGCATAAGGAGGCGTGGCAGACCCCATAAAGTATATATATTCTTGCTCAGGATCACTAGCCGAGTCGATTGAGACATGTCCGTCTGTCTGTCCGTCTGTCCGTCTGTCCGTCTGTCCGTCTGTTTGTTTGAGACAACAGATCTCAGCTATTAAAAAAAGCTAGAGACACCAAATTTGGTATGAAGGTTCCTATATATTCAGGGCAGGTGAAGTTTATGTCAAATGTTTGATGCCACGCCCACCGCCCCCGCAAATCGGTTATTTACGATTATTAAGCAAAGTTTTAAACTTATAAAGTTCTGCTTCGGTATGTATAAAGCTGAATGCAATATAAACATATTCTCCAAATTACAATCCAATCGACCAATAACACAGAAGTTATTCAAGTCAACGTTTTCAGTACAAATGTTTGGTACGGGCAGCAGCCGACGCGCTGCTTTGAGCAGTTGACGCCGACGTCGACGTTGCGTCGTGTCGCTTCACTCTTTACGCGCGTCGTTGTATGAGTGCGAGCGAGTAAGCTATATGTAGTAGAAGAATTTGTGCAGAATTTTTGTTCGAAATTATGAGTGTGCTTACACGTTTGTAACGGATTAAAAAAATTGCGAGAAGGGTATCTTACTGTCGGGCGCCCGACTGTAGCCTTACCCACTTGTATAAATTTCAACCCGATCAGATAATAAATATAGAAGTTACGCAAGTTTACGTTTTCTATTGATTTGTGATGTCTTTCCTGCAAGCTGCTGCCAGCCACGTGCTTTTTCGATCTTTTTAAAGCGAAAATGATTATGTGTGTGTATCAGAGAACTGCAACATGCATGCATGCACAACAAGCCACTCAAAAATGAATGAGATTTTTGCCACTCGGTGTTCATTTTGCACAGGCCGCACATAGCACACGCCTCAAGCCGCGTAAGCCTCTAAAAGCAAGAGCCTCAAATAGCGGGAGACTCTAAAAGCAAGAGACGCAAAAGGCAGGAGACGCAAAGGCATGTACGTTTTGGCAAAAAAGACTAGTAGTGCGGTACGTTTTGGCAAAAAACACTTGTAGGGGTGGTACGTTTTGGCAAAAAACACTTGTAGTGCAAGAACATTTTGGTAAAAAAGACAAGAGATGCTTGCCCAAAGGCTCGGTAGGCTCGGTAGGTAGAGACAGCAGCATAAGGGTCGGGGCATACAAATTTGTTCGAGAACGTTCGGTTTTCCCTTTCTTCTAGCGCGTGCCTCGCTTATTTTGTGGAAGGGGTAAAGGAACAAGTAGAAATTGAAATGCATCGGCCTCGGGTTTTTTTTACTATACCTACTTATGTGTCTATTAATAGAACAGAAGTAGAAGGGGTAACCCAAAAACGCACTAGCAGAAAGGGAAAACCGAACGTTCTCGAACAAATTTGTATGCCCCGACCCTTATGCTGCTGTCTCTACCTACCGAGCCTACCGAGCCTTTGGGCAAGCATCTCTTGTCTTTTTTACCAAAATGTTCTTGCACTACAAGTGTTTTTTGCCAAAACGTACCACCCCTACAAGTGTTTTTTGCCAAAACGTACCGCACTACTAGTCTTTTTTGCCAAAACGTACATGCCTTTTGCGTCTCCTGCCTTTTGCGTCTCTTGCTTTTAGAGTCTCCCGCTTTTAGAGGCTTAAGTGGCTTGAGGCTTGTGCTATGTGCGGCCTGTGCAAAATGAACACCGAGTGGCAAAAATCTCATTCATTTTTGAGTGTTGTGTATGCATGCGTGTTGCAGTTCTCTGGTATATACGTGAAGTACTAAGGTTAAAAAATGTTAAATCCCGGCTTTATAAAAAATTTACTTTTTCGGGTAATCCCTCTGATTATACCCGATTCATAGTTGCAAAGACAAATTTTAGCACTTGCAACAGTTAATCTTATAAAAGATATTTAAATCGTTGTCGACTTGAATTTGCACGTAACCCTAAACAATTCTATAACTTTGTTAACATTAAACGAAAATCTAATAGTTTCCCACCTTATTAGGCCATGGATTTTAAAAAAATACATGGTCTATGAGGTTTGTCGGAATGTGCGTAACAGGCAGAAGGAGATATCTGCGACCCCATAAAGTATATATATTCTTACTCAGGATCACCAGCCGAGTCGATCTAGCCATGTATGTCTGTCCGTCTGTCTGTCTGTCCGTCTGTCCGTCTGTATGAGCGTCTGATTCTCAGCTATTAAGAAAGCGAGACCCTCCAAATTTGGCATGAAGATTCCTGTATATCCTAGGCAGTAAACGTCGTTTTCAAATTTCGGGTACCACGCCCACCGCCCCCGTAAATCAGTAATTGGTGATTATCAAGCAAAGAATTAAACTTATAACGTTCTGCTTCGGTATACGTAAAGCTGAATACAATATGAACGTATCCTCTAAATTACAATCCGATCGGAGAAATATCACAGAAGTTATTCAAGTCAACGTTTTCATTACAAATGTTTGGTACGAGCAGCAGCCTGCTTTAGGCAGTTGACGCCGACGTCGACGTCGCGTCGTGTCGCTTTACTGTTTACGCGCGTGTATGTGTGTGTGTGAGCGAGTAACCCATATGTATTAAAATAAGTTTGGAAGAATTCTCTGTCAGAAGTCATGAGTGTGTTTACATGTTTGGTACGGATGTTAAAGGGTATCTGTCTGTCGAGCGCGCTCGTCTGTAGCCTTGCCCACTTGTTTTTGTTACATTATATTAAAATTTATATAAATATATATATATATAATATATACATATTTTAAGGTATATAAACGTAAAGTGAAAATCCATGGCCTCTTACAGTCTCCGCGTGACTGTATCCTTTCCGACTAGTTTTTTATATGAAAACAAGAAAGCAACCAGTGATCAAGACGCTGCTGATCTGTTTGCAGACTTTTTTCAATCTACCTATTCAGATATCAAATTCCATTTCTTGTAATATAATGAGGAATCATTACTGACTAATCTATGCTCTATTAATCCAATCTTCTCTCCCGGCCCAGACGGAGTACCAGGATGCGTACTTAGATTTTGTGCCAATAGCTTATTTAGACCCATTTTCAAGTTATTTAACTTGTCTTTAGCATCTTGTACGTTTCCTCCAATCTGGAAAGAATCATTTTCTATCCCTCTTCATAAAAACGGGTTTAAGTCTGAAGTAATGAATTATAGGTGCATTTCCAAATTATCCTCTATTCCAAAGTTGTTCGAAAAAATTATTACTGTGGAGTTTACACATAAGTGCAAGTCACTAATTTCGCCACATCAACATGGCTTTGTAAAATCTCGATCTACTACCACGAATCTTCTGGAATTCACCTCAATAATTAATAAAGGTTTTCAGAAGAAAAAGCAAACTGATGTGGTCTACACAGACTTCAGCAAATTCACTTCAAGTCGATATTAACTCATTTTTTACTTGGTGTAGCCTCAATTCCAAGTCCATCAAGACAGAATTGAGTCTGTCCAAAAACAATTTTTGCTCTTTGCTTTGCGTCGCTTTAACTGGGAATAATCAACATGGATCCTCCCTCTCATCTATTAAATTATCTATATTAAATTACCTAACCTTTTCTCCTAACAACAATTAACTATACATCCTAACAACTAATACTAATCTACCGATCTGATTGGGTTTTACTGGGTTTTCCCCAATCCTGTGCAGCAAATGCTGGATCGTTTTTTATATTTCCCTGCCTAAATCCTAAATTCTATATTTTAAAATATAAATATATTTTTAATTAATTTATACTTTTTTGTTTAAAACTCAATTCTATAATCAAAATTTTAAACTTTAATTATTTTCTTTTTTTAATTTTAATTATAACTATTTTTAATTTAAACTTAAAAATTAATTTTAATTTCAAGTCGACTGCCTTAGTTGACGTTAAATAAATAAATAACTAGTCGGAAAGGATACAGTCACGCGGAGACTGTAAGAGGCCATGGATTTTCACTTTACGTTTATATACCTTAAAATATGTATATATTATATATATATTAACGAATTCAGACCGAGGGTTTAACAAAAAAAATAAAAACACAGTTGTTTTAAGTTTATTAGTTAAACACTTTTTTATTTCTTCCAAAGGAAGAACTAGAGCCTTTGGATTATCTAGGGTTTGATAACAGACTTTAGTGAGCTATCGCGGTTGATAGCGTACTCGGTGCTCGGGAGTAAACTGAAAGTTTACTGAACTAAACTGAACTGCTGCTTAGATGCGTGCCTGGATTTATATAGGCAAAGTGGGTGTTAAGAGAGCAAATTCTTTAAGAGAGTTTGGCTAATTTTGATTCTAATGTTCTCTTTAAGAGAGTTTGGCTAATTTTGATTCTAATGTTCTCTTTAAGAGAGTTTGGCTGATTTGACTTTAATGTTCTCTCATTGAGAGAGGGAGAGGTTCCCGAAAAATAGAGGTAATTGGAGAATCCTGAGACAAGTGCCTGAGCGGAAACTCGGATGATAAAGTTTTGTTATTTCAGTTGGCTCGCTGTAAACTTTGGGCGGAGACCCGGGTGATGAAACTTTATTATTTCAGTTGGCTCGCTATAAACATTGGGGCTAGCCAAGTGATCGAATTGGGGGACAATTATTTGGGTGATGAGGCTTTATTATTTCAGTTGGCTCGCTGTAAACATTGGGGGTAGCCAAGTGATCGAATTGGGGGACAATTATTTGGGTGATCGGGTTCGAGCAATTATTTGTTATTGTTTTTAGATTTATGATCTGTGGGAACCTTTAGATTTATGATCTGTGAGAACCAAAGTTAATCGAAGGGCTCTCGTTCTTTGATTACATATTGTGCTTATACGTTAATGTGTGTATGTGCGTTTTACAATAATGTGCGTGTGTGTGTGGAATTGGGGAGTTTAAAGTGTGGGTGTAGAATGGATATGTGACTTCCCCATCCTAAAGAAAAAGTCCTGTCCTCAGGCAATAACTTTAGGGTACAATACAGGGGTACTTACTGAAGGTACATTATTTTCTGTTTCAGGACTTATGATAGTTTCATTTTCTGGATTTTGATTCTTGAATTTTACAATTAGTTTTTGTGGTATAGTTTTATATTTATAAATGAAGTACAATGCTGCGATTATAATTATTATTACTAATGTTGTAACTGTTATTATTTGGAAGATATTACTAGTTTGAGTGTGTTGTTCAATTATTTCTTTTGCCTGAATGTATTCAAGCGGTTCAAGTTTTGTTACATTATTGTTTACATAGATAGTTTGAGTGTAGTCTAACATTGTGTTGGTAATCAAAATTTCTTCTAACTGAATGGAACAATTAAATGCTTTTATCATGTTATTACCTTCTATTATAATTTCTCTATTGATACAATTTTGGTTTAACGTAGTTTTGAGAAGGTTCCAAGTTGTGATTATATTAGATTCAACATATTTTATTTCAAAATCAGAACGTGTTTTACTGTATCTACATTGTGTTGAGACTTGGTTAAGTATACCTGTTATGCATTTATTTATGACCAAGCTTTGAGAACTTGCTATGAAAGTTTGGTTATTATGCGAAAAATATTTGTCATGTATTGTTTCAGTTAGTATGTTATTATTTTCGTCGGGGTATGGTATTATTTGGAAAATAGGTGTTTTAATTATTTCTCTCGGAATGTGGGATATTATCAAAATTTCGTTAGTGTCAGATTTAAGCCAAGCAGAAGTTTTGATATTAAGAATTTTTTCAGAATTTACGTGAGTAAGGGAATCATGTTTTAAAAGTTTTGGATTGAAGATACCTAAGCGTGTCAGTTGCATACCAAGTTTTATGGCTTCTATGTATTCGGTTAATTGTTGTAAGTTGAAAATTAGTAAGGCTAACATTTGTTCTCCTTCAAAATTATTGTTTAAATGATTGGTTAATTCTATTCCTTCATTAATGGCTTCTATTACATGGTTGAGTTCGCTTTTTTGTACATTGTTTTTTGGAAATGTTACCTATTTGTTGTTGTAATTCTTCTTTATCTTCTTGATCTAATGTGCCGAATAAGTATTTGTTAATAGTTCCCATAAAATTTGCAAGACCGCGTTTGTTACGCTTTGCAATTCTAATGCCATTCATTTCTCTATTGAGTTTCTCTGTTAGGTACTGAATTTGTGGTAAATTTTCAAAGACTTGTGTTTGTTTGATAAGTTCTTCATAGATAATTTCGGTTTTAGTTAAATTAATAGATAAGTAATGATATTCATAGTTTATAGGTAAATCAATTGATCCGGTTTGAAAGATTAAGTAGCCGTTTTTGGCCTGGATAGGGGTTACTTCTAGGTTTTGCGTGCTAATTGTTGATAGTAGGCATAACATGATTATCATGATCGGGAGTAAGCCTGGAATTATCATTATTATATTTACTTTTATTAATTTTCTTTTTCTTTTTAAACTTAGATTTATAATGTATTATCTTTCTACCTCTATTTGTTTCTTCAAAATGTTTATCATCTATTTGTCTTCAGTTTCCTGTCTTTCTGAATGGGTTAGTTGTTTTTGATCTAACCAGAGGAGATTCTCTGAAATTAGTGTCTATATTGTAGTCTTGTCTACTTTCGTTGAGTTTGTCAATTTTGTCTATTTTATTTTGCTGCGTGTTATATGCAGGGGTTCCTGCATAAATGAAGATGTCTGCTGGTGTTCGACCAGTTGTGTTGTGTTTTGTTTTATGATTGTATACGTAAAGTGTTTTTTCGAATTTAGTGAATTGGTTTTCTGGTTCATTCTCGCTTGTTATTATTCTTAGTTTTTCGTTCACAGTTTTATGAAATCTCTCAATATCAAAAATTCCATTTTTACTCGTTGTTATGTTTAGAGTTACTCCTTCTGAATCTAACCAGAGCTTGAGTGCGGTGCACATGAAAGCGGAGTCTTTGTCGGCTTTTATTTCTATGGGTTTTCCCATGTCATTGAATATACGTAAAATAGCTCTTTTAGCTTCAAGCCAATCTTTACTATTTACTTCTATCAGGGAGGCGTATTTAGAATAAATGTCAATACATGATAGGAATTGTTTATTGTTTATTAAATAAAAATCCATGACATACTTGTCTCTGGGGTTGAAAGTTTCTGGGGTTGTTTCCAGGGCTAATTTTGTATTTCTATGTTCGGTTTTCGCAATGTTACAGATTTCACATTCATTTATAATGTTTTGGATAAGTTTTTGATAATCGGGGTAAAAATAAAGTTCTTTGAACTGAAGAGTGAGTTTTTCTTTGCCTGGGTGTAATAATTCTTTATGTGCTTTGAGGATAATTTCTTTAAATTGAGCATATGTTTGGATATCTATTAGTTTACTACTGGTTCTCATAGTTTTAGTGAAATTGTCGGGACTTATAATTTGAATATAAGCATTTTGAAAGACTTTAAAGTCGGCTTCATTAGGGAAGTAAATAACACTTTTCTTAGTGCAGAGGTATTCTTTAATTAGGTCTTTGGCAAAGGTGTCGGTCATTTCTTTATAACTAATTTTTATTCTAGTTTTATGAAAATATCTTATTATTTGGACATCGTCAAAATTGTCTTTCAAGAATTCTAATTGTCTGTTATAATAATTGAGGGGTCTTTCGGTTAAGGAAATGTGGCTTTGATTGTCTTCCTGTGCGCTATGCACAGTAGCTGCTGTGGTAATGGAAACTGGGTTATCTTCTCCTAGGAAGTTTTCTTGAATTTGAACTCTGGATAAGGCATCAGCGACATGATTTTCCTTACCAGGTAGGTATTGGATATTATAATCATATTCATTTAGCTTTATTTTCCATCTTTGTAATTTCATATTGGGTTCTTTTACGTTACTTAGCCATACAAGTGGCCTATGATCGCTTAATATTTCGAACTTTCTACCGAATAGGTAAGATCTGAAATATTTTGTTGCCCATACTATAGCTAATAGTTCTTTTTCTATTGCTGAGTAATTGAGTTCGTGTTCGTTAAGAGTTCTGCTTGTATAGCAAATGGGTTTATGCTCTTGAGATAATACAGCACCCATAGCTATATTACTCGCATCTGTTGTTAATGAAAATTTCTTTTCGAAGTTAGGGTATATTAGTATTGGATCGGACGTGATGAGTACTTTTAGTTTTTCGAAAGCGGACATGTAATCGTTATCTTTTGTATTGACTATTGCTCCTTTTTTTAATTTGAGTGTCATTGGTTTTGCTATTTTTGCAAAATTGGGGATGAACTTACGGTAAAATCCGCAGAGTCCAAGAAAAGACTTTATTCCTTTTGTGGGTTTAGGAATGGGAAAATTAACAATTGCGTTTATTTTGTTAGGGTTCGGTTTTATACCGTCTGTTGTGATAATGTGACCAAGAAATTCTGTTTCTTTCTTTAGAAATTCACATCTGTCAAGTTGCAATTTTAAGTTAGCTGATCGGAGCTTTTCGAATACTCTTTTCAATGATATTATGTGTTCATCTAATGAAGTGGAATAAATAATAATATCATCTAAGTAAACTAGACAATCCTTGTAGATTAAATCTTCTAGGAGGTTGTTCATGCAACGTTGAAAAGTTGCTGGTGCATTTTTCAGACCAAAGGGCATACGAAGATATTCGTTATGTCCGTGTTTTGTTGAAAATGCTGTTTTGGATATTGATCGCGGGTCCATTTGAATTTGATGGAAACCTTTAGCTAAATCAATAGTTGAGAAGTATTGACAGCGTCCAAGCTTGTCTAATATTTCGTCCATTACAGGAATAGGGAATTTGTCGTCAATGGTTATTTCATTGAGACTGCGATAGTCTATGACTAATCGAAATTTTGGTTTGCCAGAAGCATCGCTTTTCTTTGGGACAATCCAAATTGGAGAACAATAAGGGGATTTCGATTTCCTAATTATATTTTGTTCTATCATTTCGTTAATTTGTTTGTTGACCTCTTGATCAAACGCTTGGGGGTATTTATAAGGTTTTTTATAAATAGGGTCTTCGTGCTTTGTAAGAATAGAATGTTTAATCGTACTTGTGAAGGTCAAATTTTCACCTTCTCTGTATGATATTCATATCATTGTATTTTAGCAAGACATGCGAAAGTTGTTCCCTTTCTTCTGTATTCAGATGTTCCAATCTGAATACATTGGATTCTCTTAACTCGTCGTCTAAGGCGTAGTTAGAGGGTATTTCTAGAAGGGCTTCTTCTATGGGAGGTGTATTAAAAGGGGTTTCCTCAGTTTTAGAAGTCTTATGATCTTCTAACTTAGATGACTTGGGGTACTCATTGGTGACCTTGGACTCATACTTTCTTAAGTGGGGTTTCCGCTTAATTTTTAGGAGGGTTTTCTCCTTTTTTGGGGTAAGTAGAGGGGTTTCCTCTGTGTTAGATGACTTAGGGCACTCATTGGTAGCCTTGGACTCATCTGTTTGGGTGTGGTCGTACCACATTTTAAATGGATATCCATTTATATTGACCGTTTGAGTTGAGTAGTTAATTTGAGCATTAGTTGACTCTAAATAATTTCTACCTAACAGTAAGTCATATTTTTCTGAGAAATTGTGAATAAAGAAAGTTTGTTTAGTAGGACATAGTTTGCTTGAATGCAATGAAACGCTTTGGTTTAATACTATGGTGCCATTTATAGTATGGACTTTTACTTTAGAAGGTTTGGTTGGGAAATTAAAAAAATTTTGTTTCATAATATTGATAGATGAACCAGTGTCTACTAGGCATCTAAGGGTAATATTATTCATTTTGATTTTTAAGAATGGGTTTCCTCTTCCTCTGAGTCGCTTTCCGATTCCGAGGCTGGTTGAAGAAAATTTTCGCCTGTGTCCATTTTGTGTTGGCCACTTTCTCTTTGCCTTTTAACTGGGGGGTTTGGTGCATTGCTACCTTGTTGTTGGTGATTAAGGGAATTTTGGGCTCTACCCAAATTTAGTTTTTGCTTAAATTCATTGAAATCTTGTGGGCTTGATTCCACTGGTTTGGAACTAGTGCTTGGATAAGATTTATTTGTGGCATGCGTTGCATTGCTCACGAAATTTTGATTTTGTCCTTTACTCTTTGAGTTTTGGGAAGGATTAGAATTATTTTGGGGTTTTGTTCGGTCGTTGTAAGTTACTTCGTATACGCCTTCTTCTTGCGCTACTTGTTTGAGTTTGGATACTGTTGATATATCGGATCTAGCAAAAGTCATAAATAACCTATCAGGTAACTTTCTCTTGATTACAGTTTTAATTGTATTGTTTAACGCATTTGTGTAAACTATGGTGTTATTAATATCGTTTTCTAACATGAGTTTGTTTGATATGATAAATGACTTAATTTCTAGATCTTCGACGAACTTACGGATATTTCCAGGGAAGGATGTGTTGTAGAGACGTCGAAGCAGCTCCTCACATGGTGTCTGGGTTTTGTACTCATTGATGAGGGCATTCATCAGGTCTGGCCAGTTTCTGGCTCCGGATAGTTGGGATACGCGTTGGGCATCTCCTGCGAGTTGCATCTCGATTGCACTGAAGAACACATGCTTTTGTCTGGGGTCACTTGTTGGGTATAATTGCAGTACGAACTCGATCCTTTTTATAAAGGCACTGAGCTCTTGAGTGTTTCCGCTGAATGCAGGTATTTGTCTAATTTGACCTAACGCCTGATTCAGGTGGGGCTCCGACAACAGTTGAATTTGTTCGGTTGCCATGATTTTGTTGTTTAGGCCATGGATTTTAAAAAAATACATGGTCTATTAGGTTTGTCGGAATGTGCGTAACAGGCAGAAGGAGACATCTGCGACCCCATAAAGTATATATATTCTTGCTCAGGATCACCAGCCGAGTCGATCTAGCCATGTCTGTCTGTCCGTCTGTCCGTCTGTCCGTCTGTATGAGCGTCTGATTCTCAGCTATTAAGAAAGCTAGACCCTCCAAATTTGGCATGAAGATTACTGTATATCCTAGGCAGTAAACGTCGTTTTCAAATTTCGGGTACCACGCCCACCGCCCCCGTAAATCAGTAATTTGTGATTATTAAGCAAAGTATTACTTTATGCTTTGGCATATATATAGATAAATGCATTGTGAACCTATTCTATAAATTGCAAACCGATCGGCTAATAAACATAGAAGTTACGTGAGTTAACATTTTCTATAGATTTTTGATGCCTTGCCTGCAAGCTGCTGCCAGCCACGTTCTTTTTCGATCTTTTTAATGCGAAAATGGTTATGTTCATGTATGAGATCGAAATAGTAACTTAGCCGCACATCGAATAAGTGCGGCGATAGTCAAATGTGTAGAGCAGCTGGCAATCAAGCAAAGGGATAGAGGTTCGATCCCTCGGGAAGGCGGTTTGATTTTATTTTTACTATTTCACTATTTAGAAGTTAATATTTTATTTTTTTTTTTTTTTCATAATTCTAAAATTTGATTTCATTTATCAAATTTCAACAAATAATCTTATTGAATATAAATAAATAACATTTGGCTTTATTGCGGTCATTCAATCTTGTGGTAGTGTTATTGTTGAGCAACTGGTCTAAAAATGCAATTTTAACGGGCGCGGAGCGCAGTGACGGTGGTCTAGTTGTTAGGATGACGAACTCCTATGCAAACGGCCAGGGTTCGATTCCCCACGGCGAAAAGAGAATTTAGCTATTTTAATTGTTTTCGTGCTGTATTTCATATTTGTTTACATTTATATTTATAAAGAATATGCATTTTTTAATTATTTGCCATTTATTTATATTTATTTAATAATTTAGATATTAAGTGTTACATTTTGCCTTTTAAGATGTTTTGCATGCTGTACTTATGCGTGCATGCATACAATACATGCACACGAAGCATGCATATGTATATGCGTGTGAGGCAATACACAAAACTTGAGGCAGGTCTGTGTAATTGTTAACGGACGTCTAAATTAAAGAAGAAGCAGTTGACGCTGCTGTGTGTGTATGTAACCAATATTGGCACGCGCCAAAAATTCACATATCTCTCTCTCGTTTTAACTTATGCTATCGACTCTGGCTTTTTCGTTATTTTAATTTTTGTATTTATTATATTAAACATTTTATTTCAATATATGTATATTTTTTATGGTATATAAAAAAAACTGAAAATCCATGGCCTTGTTTTGTTTTAGCAGAGTTTTTATACCCTTCGACCATTGAAAATGGTCAAAAAAGGGTATACTAACTTTGTGCAAAATGTATGTAACAGGCATAAGGAGGCGTGGCAGACCCCATAAAGTATATATATTCTTGCTCAGGATCACTAGCCGAGTCGATTGAGACATGTCCGTCTGTCTGTCCGTCTGTCCGTCTGTCCGTCCGTCCGTCTGTCCGTCTGTCCGTCTGTTTGTTTGAGACAACAGATCTTAGCTATTAAAAAAGCTAGAGACACCAAATTCGGTATGAAGGTTCCTATATATCCGGGGCAGGTGAAGTTTATGTCAAATGTTGCCCCCGCAAATCGGTAATTTACGATTATTAAGCAAAGTATTGAATTTATAAAGTTCTGCTTCAGTATGTATAAAGCTGAATGCAATATACACATATCCTCCAAATTACAATCCGATCGAACCAATAACATCGAAGTTATTCAAGTCAACGTTTTCAGTACAAATGTTCGGTACGGGCAGCAGCCGACGCGCTGCTTTGAGCAGTTGACGCCGACGTCGACGTTGCGTCGCGTCGCTTTACTCTTTACGCGCGTCGCTGTGTGAGTGCGAGCGAGTAAGCTATATGTAGTATAAGTATTTGTGCAGAATTCTCTGTTTGAAATTATGAGTGTGGTTACACGTTTGTAACGGATTTAGAAAATTGGGAGAAGGGTATCTTACTGTCGGGCGCCCGACTGTAGCCTTACCCACTTGTTATACCCTTCGACCATTGAAAATGGTCAAAAAAGGGTATACTAACTTTGTGCAAAATGTATGTAACAGGCATAAGGAGGCGTGGCAGACCCCATAAAGTATATATATTCTTGCTCAGGATCACTAGCCGAGTCGATTGAGACATGTCCGTCTGTCTGTCCGTCTGTCCGTCTGTCCGTCTGTCCGTCTGTATGAGACAACAGATCTCAGCTATTAAAAAAGCTAGAGATACCAAATTTAGCATGAAGGTTCCTGTAAATCATAGGCAGATAAAGTTTATCTCAAATTTTTGATGCCACGCCCACCGCCCCCGCAAATCGGTTATTTGCGATTATTATGCAAAGTATTAAATCCATAACGTTCTACTTTGGTATGTATAAAGCTAAATGCAATATGAACATATCCTCCAAATTACAATCCGATCGGACTAAAAACACAGAAGTTATTAACGTCGACGTTTTTAGTACAAATGTTCGGTACGAGCGGCAGCCGACGCGCTGCTTTGAGCAGTTGACGCCGACGACGACGTTGCGTCGTGTCGCTTTACTCTTTACGCGCGTCGCTATGTGAGTGCGAGCGAGTAAGCTATATGTACTAGAAGTATTTGTGCAGAATTCTCTTTTTGAAATTATGAGTGTGGTTACACGTTTGTAACGGATTTGGAAAATTGGGAGAAGGGTATCTTACTGTCGGGCGCCCGACTGTAGCCTTGCTTTCTTGTTTTTTTTTGTTGATGGTTGTTTTTACACTTTTATGGTGGGTTGTTTTTACACTTTTATTGTTCTTTGTGTGCAGTAGATTGACTATTGCGTGTCATTCACCGACTTTATGTGAAGTTCTTTGGCGGATAAAACGATTTAATTGTATTACGATGCACTTTTACCTAGCGCCGATTCGCGTGGTTCAATCACAAAAAGATACGCTTGGTCGTACAAGGATCTTTTATCACTAGATTGATTTTGGTAAACGAGTCGCACAACTTTTTCTTTTTATCCTACCGGCTGCGCCATTAACGAATTCAGACCGAGGGTTTAACAAAAACAAGTGGGTAAGGCTACAGTCGGGCGCCCGACAGTAAGATACCCTTCTCCCAATTTTCTAAATCCGTTACAAACGTGTAACCACACTCATAATTTTAAACAGAGAATTCTGCACAAATACTTCTAGTACATATAGCTTACTCGCTCGCACTCACACAGCGACGCGCATAAAGAGTAAAGCGACACGACGCAACGTCGACGTCGGCGTCGACTGCTCAAAGCAGCGCGTCGGCTGCTGCTTGTACCGAACATTTGTACTGAAAACGTTGACTTGAATAACTTCTGTGTTATTGTTCCGATCGGATTGTAATTTGGAGGATATGTTCACATTGCATTCAGCTTTATACATAACTTTATAGGTTCATTACTTTGCTAAATAATCGTAAATAACCGATTTGCGGGGGCGGTGGGCGTGGCGTCAAACAATTGACATAAACTTCACCTGCCCCGAATATATAGGAACCTTCATACCAAATTTGGTGTCTCTAGCTTTTTTAATAGCTGAGATCTGTTGTCTCAAACAAACAGACGGACAGACGGACAGACAGACGGACATGTCTCAATCGACTCGGCTAGTGATCCTGAGCAAGAATATATATACTTTATGGGGTCTGCCACGCCTCCTTATGCCTGTTACATACATTTTGCACAAAGTTAGTATACCCTTTTTTGAACATTTTCAATGGTCGAAGGGTATAAAAATAAAAACACAGTTGTTTTAAGTTTATTAGTTAAACACTTTTTTATTTCTTCCAAAGGAAGAACTAGAGCCTTTGGATTATCTAGGGTTTGATAACAGACTTTAGTGAGCTATCGCGGTTGATAGCGTACTCGGTGCTCGGGAGTAAACTGAAAGTTTACTGAACTAAACTGAACTGCTGCTTAGATGCGTGCCTGGGTTTATATAGGCAAAGTGGGTGTTAAGAGAGCAAACTCTTTAAGAGAGTTTGGCTAATTTTGATTCTAATGTTCTCTTTTAGAGAGTTTGGCTGATTTGACTTTAATGTTCTCTCATTGAGAGAGGGAGAGGTTCCCGAAAAATAGAGGTAATTGGAGAATCCTGAGACAAGTGCCTGAGCGGAAACTCGGGTGATAAAGTTTTGTTATTTCAGTTGGCTCGCTGTAAACTTTGGGCGGAGACCCGGGTGATTAAGCTTTATTATTTCAGTTGGCTCGCTATAAACATTGGGGCTAGCCAAGTGATCGAATTGGGGGACAATTATTTTGGTGATGAAGCTTTATTATTTCAGTTGGCTCGCTGTAAACATTGGGGGTAGCCAAGTGATCGAATTGGGGGACAATTATTTGGGTGATCGGGTTCGAGCAATTATTTGTTATTGTTTTTAGATTTATGATCTGTGGGAACCTTTAGATTTATGATCTGTGGGAACCAAAGTTAATCGAAGGGCTCTCGTTCTTTGATTACATATTGTGCTTATACGTTAATGTGTGTATGTGCGTTTTACAATAATGTGCGTGTGTGTGTGGAATTGGGGAGTTTAAAGTGTGGGTGTAGAATGGATATGTCACTTTATATATATTTATATAAATTTTAATATAATGAAACAAAAACAAGTGGCAAGGCTACAGACGAGCGCGCTCGACAGACAGATACCCTTTAACATCCGTACCAAACATGTAAACACACTCATGACTTCTGACAGAGAATTCTTCCAAACTTATTTTAATACATATGGGTTACTCGCTCACACACACACATACACGCGCGTAAACAGTAAAGCGACACGACGCGACGTCGACGTCGGCGTCAACTGCCTAAAGCAGCGCGCAGGCTGCTGCTCGTACCAAACATTTGTAATGAAAAGGTTGACTTGAATAACTTCTGTGATATTTCTCCGATCGGATTGTAATTTAGAGGATACGTTCATATTGTATTCAGCTTTACGTATACCGAAGCAGAACGTTATAAGTTTAATTCTTTGCTTGAAAATCACCAATTACTGATTTACGGGGGCGGTGGGCGTGGTACCCGAAATTTGAAAACGACGTTTACGGCCTAGGATATACAGGAATCTTCATGCCGAATTTGGAGGGTCTCGCTTTCTTAATAGCTGAGAGGACAGACGGACAGACAGACAGACGGACAGACACACATGGCTAGATCGACTCGGCTGGTGATCCTGAGTAAGAATATATATACTTTATGGGGTCGCAGATATCTCCTTCTGCCTGTTACGCACATTCCGACAAACCTAATAGACCATGTATTTTTTTAAAATCCATGGCCGAAAAAAAAAAGTACATCCAGAAAAATGTACTTTTTTTATGAAAGAGGTTACATATTTAGGTCATAAATGTACTGAGAAAGGAAAAACCAGATGACTTTAAATATGAGGTAACTAAAAACTACCTACAACCAGTAAACGCAGACGAAGCTAGACGATTCGTCGCATTTTGCAATTATTACAGAAGATTTATTAAGAATTTCTCCCAAAAATCACGCCACTTAACGAGGCTTTGTAAGAAGAATGTTCCATTTGAATGGACAAGCGAATGCAACGAAGCATTCGAATATCTTAAAAGGGAATTAATGAAACCAGTACCCAGACTTCAGCAAACAATTTTGCATAACCACAGATGCCAGTAAACAAGCATGTGGAGCGGTACTATCTCAGGACCATAACGGTCAACAGCTACCAGTGGCATAAGCTTCAAGAACCTTTACACAAGGTGAAAGTAATAAGTCCACTACAGAACAAGAACTAGCAGCTATTCATTGGGCAATTAATCATTTCAGACCATATATATATGGTAGGCATTTCTTAGTACAGAGTGACCATAGGCCACTATCATACATTTTTTCAATGAAAAATCCGAGTTCCAAGTTTGGATCATGAAGAATATGATTTTAGTGTAGAATATCTCAAGGGGAAAATCAATTATATAGCAGATGCTCTTTCCCGAATAACCATCGGAGAGCTATAAGAAATGAATAGACAGATACTGAAGGTCGAAACGAGAGCTTCAGCAAGACAGAAAAATTCCTTCGCAGGAGAAAATTTGCAAGAACCCAAATTATATAAAGAAAATATATAAATGCCCAGTATAAATCAGGTTGTCAATAACATTAACGCCAAAAAATATGTTGTTCTCAAAATAGACAAACATAAGTGTTTGTTAAAAAGAGGCAAAAATATTATAACACATTTCGATATGTCTTATTTTTATTCTAATAAAAAAATCGATTTAGATCAGTTTTTTCAAAGGCTTAATGAAGTAGCAAGAATAAATAAGAACATTCAAACGCAATTGTCACCAAGTGAACAAATCCTTGAGTTTGTCACTATTATGAATTTTAAAGAAAAAGGCAACAGAATATTAAAAAGTTTTAAAAATAGCGCTACTAAATAAGGTTACTAAGATAGATAAAGATGATGAGGTTCAAATAAAACCAATTCTATCAATATATCATGACGATCCGTCATAAGGAGGCCACTCAGGAATTTCTAGAACCCTGAAGAAAATAAAAAACTTTTATTACTGGCCACAAATGACAAAGGCAATAAGTAAATATGTTAAGACATGTTTAAAATGCCAACAAGCTAAAACGTTGAAACACACGAAAATGCCAATGACTATAACTGAAACGCCAGCAACAGCATTTGACATAGTTTTGATAGATACCATTGGTCCACTTCCAAGATCAGAAGATGGAAATGATGTGCTGTCACTATCATATGTGATTTAACTAAGTATTTGGTTACGGTATCCATACTAAGCAAAAGTGCAAAACCAGTTAACAACGGCTATATTCGAAAATTTTATTCTCAAGTACGGTCCAATAAAAACAATCATAACGGACACGGGAACAGAGTATAAAAATCAAATAATAGACGACTTGTGCAAATATATGGAGATAAAGAATATTACTTCAACCGCACACCATCACCAGACACTGGGAACAATAGAACGAAGTCACAGAACATTCAACGAGTATGTTCGCTCGTACATATCTGTTGACAAAACTGATTGGGATGTTTGGATACAATATTTTACTTATTGTTTCAATACAACACCATCAGTAGTTCACGAATATTGTCAATATGAACTAGTATTTGGAAGATTACCAAGACAGTTCGTAGATTTTAACAAGATAGACAGAATAGATCCCACACAGAAGTAAAAATAAGATTAGAGATACCTTATAAAAGTGCTAGGAATATGTTAGAAAAGGCAAAAGCCGATAGAAAAGTTAAATGTGATAGAAATGTTAGTAATTTTGAATTAAAAATAGGAGATAAGGTACTACTTAGGAACGAGACAGGTCATAAACTTGACAATAATTATTTAGGACCATATTTAGTTTCAGATATAGGAGCTAATAATAACATTAAAATTGTAGGAAATAAAAATAAAAAACAGATAGTTCATAAAGATAGGTTAGAGATTTTCAATTCTTAATATATTTTTGTAGGGTTGGCCACCATAAGAAACAAAACAATTTTAAATATATATTAAAAATACATTTTTCTTTATTTTCTTTATTTTATTCCTTACGAATCATAAAATTTATTTTTGAATATAAGCAAACAAAAAAAATATATATATAAAAAAAAATATATATATATATTAACGAATTCAGACCGAGGGTTTAATAAAAAAATAAAAACAGTTGTTTTTAAGTTTATTATTTAAACACTACTTCCAAAGGAAGAACTAGAGCCTTTGGATTATCACTAGGTTTGGATAACAGACTTTAGCGAGCTATCGCAGTTGATAGCGTACTCGGTGCTCGGGACTGAGCTGAACTGAACAGATCTAAGCTGAACTGAACAGAACTAAACTGAAAGTTTTCTGAACTTCTTCTTAGACGCGTGCCTGGGTTTATATAGGCAGAGTGGGTCTTAAGAGAGCAACCTCTTTAAGAGAGTTTAGCTAATTTAATTCTAATGTTCTCTTTATGAGAGTTTGGCTGATTTGACTTTAATGTTCTCTAATTGAGAGAGGGAGATTTCCTGATAAATAGGGGTAATTGGAGAATCCTGAGACAAGTGCCTGAGCGGAAACTCGGATGATAAAGTTTTGTTATTTCAGTTGACTCGCTGTAAACATTGGGCGGAGACCCGGGTGATGAAGCTTTATTATTTCAGTTGGCTCGCTGTAAACATTGAGGCTAGCCAAGTGATCGAATTGGGGGACAATTATTTGGGTGATCGGGTTCGAGCAATTATATGTTATTGTTCGCGTTTTTGGTTTTACGATCTGTGGGAACTAAAGTTAATCGAAGGGCTCTCGTTCTTTGATTACATTTTGTGCTTCTACATTAATGTGTGTATGTGAGTTTTACAATAGTGTGCGTTGTTTATGATTCTATTATGTGGAATTGGGGAGTTTAAAGTGTCGGTGTCATATGTGGATATGTCACTTCCCCATCCTGCCTGTCCTCAGGCAATAACTTTAGGGTACAATACAGGGGTACTTACTGAAGGTACATTATTTTCTGTTTCAAGACATATGATAGTTTCTTTTTCTGGATTTTGATTCTTGAATTTTACAATTAATTTTTGTGGTATAGTCTTATATTTCTAAATGAAGTACAATGCTGCGATTATAATTATTATTACTAATGTTGTAACTGTTATTATTTGGAAGACATTACTCGTTTGAGTGTGTTGTTCAATTATCTCTTTGGCCTGAATGTATTTGAGTGGTTCAAGTTTTGTTACATTATTGTTTACATAGATAGTTTGAGTGTAGTCTAACATTGTATTGGTAATCAAAATTTCTTCTAACTGAATGGAACAATTAAATGCTTTTATCATGTTATTACCTTTTATTATAATTTTTCTATTGATACAATTTTGGTTTAACGTAGTTTTGAGAAGGTTCCAAGTTGTGATTATATTAGGTTCAACATATTTTATTTCAAAATCAGAACGTGTTTTACTGTATCTACATTGTGTTGAGACTTGGTTAAGTATACCTCTTATGCACTTATTTATGACCAAGCTTTGAGAACTTGCTATGTAAGTTTGGTTATTATGCGAAAAATATTTGTCATGTATTGTTTTAGTTAGTATGTTATTATTTTCGTCGGGTATGGTATTATTTCGAAAATAGGTGTTTTAATTATTTCTCTCGGAATGTGGGATATTATCAAAATTTCGTTAGTGTCAGATTTAAGCAGAAGTTTTGATATTACGATTTTTTTCAGAATTTACGTGAGTAAGGGAATCATGTTTTAAAAGTTTTGGATTGAAGATACCTAAGCGTGTCAGTTGCATACCAAGTTCTATGTCTTCTATTTATCGGTGAATTGTTGTAAGTTGAAAATTAGTAAGGCTAACATTTGTTTTTCTTCAAAATTATTGTTTAAATGATTGGTTAATTCTATTCCTTCATTAATAGCTTCTATTACATAGTTGAGTTCGCTTACTTGTACATTGTTTTTGGAAATGTTACCTATTTGTTATTGTAATTCTTCTTTATCTTCTTGATCTAATGTGCCGAATAAGTATTTGTAAATAGTTCCCATAAAATTTTCAAGACCGCGTTTGTTACGTTTTGCAATTTTTATGCCATTCATTTCTCTATTAAGTTTCTTCGTAAGGTACTGAATTTGTAGTACATTTTCAAAGACTTGTGTTTGTTTGATAAGTTCTTCATAAATAATTTCGGTTTTAGTTAAATTAATAGATAAGTAATGATATTCATAGTTTATAGGTGAATCAATTGATCCGGTTTGAAAGATTAAGTAGCCGTTTGTGGTCTGGAAAGGGGTTTTGCGTGCTAATTGTTGATAGTAGGCATAACATGATTATCATGATCAGGAGTAAGCCTGGAACTATCATTATTATATTTACTTTTATTCATTTTCTTTTTAAACTTAGATTTATAATGTATTATCTTTCTACCTCTATTTGTTTCTTCAAAATGTTTATCATCTATTTGTCTTAAGTTGCCTGTCTTTCTGAATAGGTTAGTTGTTTTTGATCTAACCAGAGGAGATTCTCTGCAATTAGTGTCTATACTGTAGTCTTGTCTACTTTCGTTTAGTTTGTCAATTTTGTCTATTTTATTTTGCTGCGTGTTATAGGCAGGGGTTCCTGCATAAATGAAGATGTCTGCTGGTGTTCGACCAGTTGTGTTGTGTTTTGTTTTATGATTGTATACGTAAAGTATTATTTCGAACTTAGTGAAATGGTTTTCTGGTTCATTTTCGCTTGTTATTATTCTTAGTTTTTCGTTGACAGTTTTATGAAATCTCTCAATATCAGAAATTCCATTTTTACTCGTTATGTTTAAAGTTACTCCTTCTGAATCTAACCAGAGCTTGAGTGCAGTGCACATGAAAGCGGAGTCTTTGTCGGCTTTTATTACTATGGGTTTACCCATGTCATTGAATATATCTCTACTATTTACATCTATCAGGGAGGAGTATTTAGAATAAATGTCAATACATGATAGGAATTGTTTATTGTTTATTAAATATAAATCCATGACATACTTGTCTCTGGGGTTGAAAGTTTCTGGGGTTGTTTCCAGGGCTAATTTTGTGTTTCTATGTTCGGTTTTGGCAATGTTACAGATTTCACATTAATTTATGATGTCTTGGATAAGTTTTTGATAATCGGGGTAATAGTAAAGTTCTTTGAACTGAATAGTGAGTTTTTCTATGCCTGGGTGTAATAATTCTTTATGTGTTTTGAGGATAATTTCTTTAAATTGAGCATATGTTTGAATATCTATTAGTTTACCACTGGTTTATAGTTTTAGTGAAATTTTCGGGACTTATAATTTGAATATAAGCATTTTGAAAGACTTTAAAGTCGGCTTTATTTGGGAAGCAAATAACACTTTGCTTAGTGCAGAGGTATTCTTTAATTAGGTCTTTGACAAAGGTGTCAGTTATTTATAACTAATTATACCCTTCGACCATTGAAACTGGTGCAAAATGTATGTAACAGGCATAAGGAGGCGTGGCAGACCCCATAAAGTATATATATTTTTGCTAAGGATCACTAGCCGAGTCGATTGAGACATGTCCGTCTGTCTGTCCGTCTGTTTGTTTGAGACAACAGATCTCACCTTTTAAAAAAGCTAGAGACACCAAATTTAGTATGAGGGTTCCTATATATCCGGGGCAGGTGATGTTTATGTCAAATGTTTTGATGATGTTTGATTATTAAGCAATGTATATAACTTACAAAGTTATGCTTTGGTATGTATAAAGCTGAATGTAATACCAACATATCCTCCAAATTACAATCCGATCGGACTAATAACACAGAAGTTATTCAAGTCAACGTTTTCAGTACAAATGTTCGGTACGGGCAGCAGCTTACGCGCTGCTTTGAGCAGTTGACCCCGACGTCGACGTTGCGTCGTGTCGATTTACTCTTTACGCGTGTCGCTGTGTGAGTGCGAGCGAGTAAATATTTGTGCAGAACTTTCTGTTTAAAATTATAAGTGTGGTTACACGTTTGCAACGGATTTGGAAAATTGGGAGAAGGGTATCTTACTATCGGGCGCCCGACTGTAGCCATATATTCTTGTTATACCCTTCGACCATTGAAAATGGTCAAAAAAGGGTATACTAACTTTGTGCAAAGTGTATGTAACAGGCATAAGGAGGCGTGGCAGACCCCATAAAGTATATATATTCTTGCTCAGGATCACTAGCTCGCTATGTATAAAGCTGAATGCAATATAAACATATCCTCCAAATAACAATCCGATCGGACCAATAACACAGAAGTTATTAAAGTCAACGTTTTCAGTACAAATGTTCGGTACGAGCAGCAGCCGACGCGCTGCTTTGAGCAGTTGACGCCTTTATTGTATCGCTTTACTCTTTACGCGCGTCGCTGTGTGAGTGCGAACGAGTAAGCTATATGTAGTAGAAGAATTTGTGCAGAATTTTTGTTTGAAACTATGAAAGTGGTTACACGTTTGTAACGGATTTAGAAAATTGGGAGAAGGGTATTTTACTGTCGGGCGCCCGACTGTAGCCTTACCTACTTGTTTTTATTCTAGTTTTATAAAAGTATCTTATTTTTTGGACATCGTCAAAATTGTCTTTTAAGAATTCTAACTGTCGGTTATAATAATTGAGGGGTCTTTCGGTTAAGAAAATGTGGCTTTGATTGTCTTCTTGTGCGCTATGCACAGTAGATGCTGTGGTAATGGAAACTGTGTTATCTTCTCCTAGGAAGTTTTCTTGAATTTGAACTCTGGATAAGGCATCAGCGACATGATTTTCCTTACCAGGTAGGTATTGGATATTATAATCATTTTCATTTAACTTTATCTTCCATGTTTGTAATTTCATATTGGGTTCTTTTACGTTACTTAGCCATACAAGTGGCCTATGATCGCTTAATATTTCGAACTTTCTACCGAATAGGTAAGACCTGAAATATTTTGTTGCCCATAGTATAGCTAATAGTTATTTTTCTATTGCTGAGTAATTGAGTTCGTGTTCGTTAAGAGTTCTGCTTGCATAGCAAATGGGCTTATGCTCTTGAGATAATACAGCACCTATAGCTATATTACTTGCATCTGTTGTTAATGAAAATTTCTTTTCAAAATTAGGGTATATTAGTATTGGATCGGACGTGATGAGTACTTTTAGTTTTTCGAAGGCGGACATGTAATCGTTATCTTCTGTATTGATCATTGCTCCTTTTTTTAATTTGGGTGTCATTGGTTTTGCTATTTTTGCAAAATTGGGGATGAACTTACGGTAAAATCCGCAGAGTCCAAGAAAAGACTTTATTGCTTTTGTGGTTTTAGGAATAGGAAAATTAACAATTGCGTATATTTTGTTGGGGTTCGGTTTTATACCGTCTGTTGTGAACAAGAAATTCTGTTTCTTTCTTGAGAATGTCACATTTGTCAAGTTGCAATTTTAAGTTAGCTGATCGTAGCTTTTCGAATACTCTTTTCAATGATATTATGTGTTCCTCTAATGAAGTGGAATAAATGATAATATCATCTAAGTAAACTAAACAATCGTTGAAAAGTTGCTGGTGCATTTTTCAGACCAAAGGGCATACGAAGATATTCGTAATGTCCGTGTTTTGTTGAAAATGCTGTTTTGGATATTGATCGCGGGTCCATTTGAATTTGATGGAAACCTTAAGCGAAATCAATAGTTGAGAAGTATTGACAGCGTCCAAGCTTGTCTAATATTTCGTCCATTACAGGAATAGGGAATTTGTCGTCAATGGTTATTTCATTGAGACTGCGATAGTCTATGATTAATCGAAATTTTGGTTTGCCAGAAGCATCGTTTTTCTTTGGGACAATCCATATTGGAGAACAATAAGGGGATTTAGATTTCCTCATTATATTTTGTCCTATCATTTCGTTAATTTGTTTGTTGACCTCTTGATTAACCGATAGAGGTGCATACCACATCTCCCTCCTTTTGAAGAATAACGTAATATTATGAAGGTATTTTATAAACAATTTTTGTTTTTATTTATTTTTATACCCTTCGACCATTGAAAATGGTCAAAAAAGGGTATACTAACTTTGTGCAAAATGTATGTAACAGGCATAAGGAGGCGTGGCAGACCCCATAAAGTATATATATTCTTGCTCAGGATCACTAGCCGAGTCGATTGAGACATGTCCGTCTGTCTGTCCGTCTGTCCGTCTGTCCGTCTGTCTGTCTGTCCGTCCGTCCGTCTGTCCGTCTGTATGAGACAACAGATCTCAGCTATTAAAAAAGCTAGAGATACCAAATTTGGCATGAAGGTTCCTATAAACCATAGGCAGATCATGCCACGACCACCGCCCCCGCAAATCGGTTATTTGCGATTAATAAGCAAAGTATTAAACCCATAACGTTCTGCTTCGGGCAGCAGCCTGCGCGCTGCTTTGACGCAGTTGACGCCGACGGCGACGTTGCGTCGTGTCGCTTTACTCTTTACGCGCGTCGCTGTGTGAGTGCGAGCGAGTAAGCTATATGTAATAGAAGAATTTGTGCAGAATTTTTGTTTGAATTTATAAGTGTGGTTACAAGTTTGTAACGGATTTTAAAAATTGGGAGAATGGTATCTTTCTGTCGGGCGCCCGACTGTAGCCTTATTTAATTTTAAGGTTATGTCGAAAAGTATATAATTCGGTATGTTATGGTCTTTGATAATATTCTTTGTTTGTGTATTTAAAATATTTTTATTGTGTAGATATAATTTGCTTTCTATAACTTCGTTAACAATATATCCATTATTACTTGGGCCTGACGAAGTACCAAGATGCGTACTTAGATTTTGTGCCAATAGCTTATTTAGACCCATTTTCAAGTTATTTAACTTGTCTTTAGCATCTTGTACGTTTCCTTCAATCTGGAAAGAATCTTTTTCTATCCCTCTTCATAAAAACGGGTCTAAGTCTGAAGTAATGAATTATAGGTGCATTTCCAAATTATCCTCTATTCCAAAGTTGTTGGAAAAAATTATTACTGTGGAGTTAACACATAAGTGCAAGTCACTTATTTCGCCACATCAATAAGGCTTTGTAAAATCTCGATCTACTACCACGAATCTTCTGGAATTCACCTCAATAATTAATAAAGGTTTTCAGAAGAAAATGCAAACTGATGTGGTCTACACAGACTTCAGCAAATCATTTGATTCAGTAAATCACTTACTTCTTCTTCATAAGCTTAATCTTATTGGTTTTTCCTACTTGTAGGTCCCAAAGGGTACTTTTCAAATGTTTGCTATCTAAGCCTATCTCTGTATCCTCTGGTGTTCCTCAGGGCAGTCATCTTGGGCCTTTACTCTTTAACCTATTTATAAATGATCTTCCCTCTGTTCTACACTATTCTAATATTCTAATGTATGCTGATGATGTGAAACTTTGCTTAACATACAATGAACTGACCGCTAATTCACTTCAAGTCGATATTGACTCATTTTTTACTTGGTGTAGCCGTAATTTACTATATTTAAACTGTTCGAAGTGCAAGGTCATGTCATTTTATAGAAGTAATTCTCACGTTATCAACTATACCCTTGATCAATTTCCACTTAACAGAATTTTTGAGGTAATAGATCTTGGAATTCTTTTTGATCATAAGTTGAATTTTGATTGTCATATAACACACATTATCAATAAGGCGTATCGGGCTCTTGGCTTCATTAAAAGATGGGCTAAAGAATTTGAAGACCCTTATACGACAAAATTGTTATATACTTTTCTTGTTCGCCCGATTTTGGAATATGGATCCTGTGTATGGTCTCCTCAATACCAAGTCCATCAAGACAGAATTGAGTCTGTCCAAAAACAGCGTAGATTTACCACCTTACTCAAGCAGACTCCTGCTAATTAACCTACCCTCCTTAACTAACCGTCGTATTATGCTAGGTGTTATGGTCATAATAAAACTAATAAAAAAAAAATCGACTCTCCTTTCCTGCTTAACCAACTAAACTTTTGTGTTCCTTCTAGGGTTACACGAAATTTTTTACCACTTTCTTTGAGCTTTTGTACTAATAACTATAGCTTGCATGATTCCTTTAGAGTTCTCTGTGCCGATTAATTTTTTTTTTAATTTTAATTATAACTAATTTTAATTTAAACTTAAAAATTAATTTTAATTTCAAGTCGACTGCATTAGTTGACGTTAAATAAATAAATAAATAAATAACATTAACCTACCAAAACGTAAGGGGCCTGCGTAGCAAGCTACCTTCGTTATTCTTAAATAGCCTTACGTTTGAATCTCATGTGCTTGTATTCACTGAGACTTGGTTTAAACCTGAGAATTTATGCTCTGAAATTTTTCCAAGCAAGTTCACAACTTATAGGTTTGATCGTCATGATCGGCGGGGCAGCGGTGTTCTTATTGCGGTAAATTCTGATATCGCGTCAGAACATGTACATCCGGAGATTCAATATGATATTGAATTCATTTGTGTAAAATTATACCTTCCCGGCTTCCAGGTTTTTATAACCTGCTCGTACATCCCACCTTCGTCTGATATTCTTATCTATACTCAACATTTGCTTGCAATAAAGTATGTCTTCAATTTGTTATCTAACAAAGACCACCTCATAGTCTTTGGCGACTTTAACATACCTGAGTGTAGTTGGTCACCAAGTGATGAGGCAAATTTCCTGATGCCTTCACAACAACACGATCTTATTGACGGCCTGCAGGACATTTCTCTGCTGCAGGTCAACCACTTAAAAAATTCATTAAATGGAACACTCGATTTATGCTTTGTCTCCGATCAGAGTATGGTAACGTTGAATACAATGAATGTATTAACAAGTGGTCCAACGACACCAAGCCAATGCTTGTTGCGCGCGGAACCCAGACGAAGTCCACCTCCCGCCAAACCGACCGAGAGGCACCGTCGCGTAACCGACGACACGGAAACGCGATAAAAATGCGAATAGACTCACGAGAAGAAACTAACGCGATAAAGAAAGAAAACGCGGATAGGAGATAGGATAGGAGCATGCAAAATCAAATAAATAATTAAAAAGAATATCGAGGAAATAATATTTTTAATTACGTGCTAGATAGAGAAGAATTAAAGACTTCATAGTGGCAATAGAGTTAGTGCCAGCTATGACATGTTGAAGTTTATTGTAGTCCAAACATAATACCCTGAACGGATTGTGCAGTGCATAGTTCGATCTACAATAAGGAAGAGTTAGTGGAAAATAATTACGAGTAATTCTGCAAGGGACAGAGAAGTGAAGCTGCATTACAAGGGCCTCACTGTCAATGTCACCTTGCATAAGGTTGTTAATAAATAATACCCCTAGCATGGTTCCGCGATTAGTTAGGGAAGGCAAATTTAAAAATAAGAGTCTATTGTTATAGGAAGGCAGTCTTAAATTCTCCTCACAGTTAAGGCCACGTAACGCAAACAATAAAAAGTTCTTTTGTACGGACTCGATGCGTTCTTTATAAATAGTGTACTGGGGACACCATACGCATGAACCATATTCAAGAATAGGACGAACAAGTGAGATGTAGATGGTCTTTGTAAGATAAGGATCGTCAAATTCCTTAGACCATCTCTTAATAAAGCCTAGAACACCTAGGCTTTATTGACCATATTAGAAATATGAATGGAAAACTTTAGTTTTCGGTCCGAACGGACCCCCAAATCATCAACTAGGGTAATTCTTTCCAAGACAGAACCACAAAGAGAATAAGAAGTATACTTTGGATTGGCTCGAGAGAATGTCATCAGCTTGCATTTAGAGCTGTTCAGGTTTAAAAAATTGGCACAACACCACGAATGAAAACTATTTAGGTCGGCTTGTAAGTGTGACTGACAGTTGTCGTCTTTAAATTGATAACAAAGCTTTACATCATCCGCGTACATAAGAGTACGAGAGTTATGTATGACCGAAGGCAGGTCATTGACGAAAAGCGTAAAAAGTAGGGGGCCGAGATGACTCCCTTGAGGAACGCCAAATGTGGCGTGAAGTGGAATTGAGAGGCTGGTTTTAAAGAGGACTCTTTAAGTTCTGTCAGCCAGATAGCTTACAATCCAACTAAGTAATTTAGGTGAAAAACCTAGAAGGTCAAGCTTATGTGCCAAAAGGGAATGATTCACTGAGTCAAAAGCTTTACTGAAATCAGTATAAATGACATCAGTTTGAAGATTATCCTGAAATTCTTTTACCACAAAGGATGTCAGCTCAAGCAAATTTGTCGTAGTTGAACGACGTTTAATAAATCCGTGTTGAAAAGGTGAAATAACGGATCTGCATAAATGTTGCAAGTGAGGAGTTATAACATTCTCGAAAAATTTAGGTATAGCCGACAATTTAGAGATACCTCTATAATTGCTTGCTTCAGACTTGCTGCCCTTTTTCAATAAGGGGATAATAAAAGATTCCTTCCAAATAAATAAAATAGTTTGAGCAATGGCTTACTTAAGAAGTTGGCACAGAACCGAAGTATACAAGCGGGAACACCGTCAGGTCCAGATGAAAAAACTGGCTTAACTAAATAAAGATCCTTGACAAGAGAGCTTTCGTTTAGAAAGGGGGAGAAGATACCATTCGAACTTGGAATGTTGTATGGATAAAAATGAGTAGTATGTGTAGAAGATGGGTAAGTCGTTTGAAAAAACTTTGCAAACATATCGGCCATGGTTTGGTCGGTATTTGCACTAGCATAAACGTTAAGTTAGTAGGAAATGCGGAAGACTTACGCTTCGTGTTCTGAATGAACTGAACCTTACAACGAGCTAAATAGTTTTTATAACATTTCGCTTTTAAGACTGTAAAGTCTGCCCGCTCGCTTAAGTAGCGTGAAAAAGCTAAGGGCGAGTTACTACATTTAAATTTTTTGTAAAGGCTTAACTTTAAATTTTTTAACCGTGACAACTCTCTTGTAAACCATGGCGGCTTACTCGAGGATGATGAATAAAAGCACGGAATGCAAATATCAAAAAATGAATTAATATTTTTATAAAAAAATATTGGTCGATACTGATATATCAGTAGACAAATATAATTCCGACCAATCAAATTGTGAAATTAAAGAGTTTAATAAATTAAAATCTGCTTTTCTAAGGCAGCGTACGCGCTTACACAATTTTTCATGTTTATCCATACAAGCCCCAAAATCAAAAGACACTTCCAGAGTAGGATGGTAAGGATCTTCTGGAAAAGGAAGTGGTTCAGTCTTGACTAAATTCACTCTAGATGGATCGATCTGTTACTACAGTTTAAGATATGATTGACCTGCGACAATGACATATCAACCAGACCGGAATATAGGAACAGGTTATATAATGAAAAAAACCGGGAGAGTGTAATTTTACACAGAGGAATTCAATAGCAAGTTGAATCTCCGGCTGTAAAAGTTCCGAATTGATGGTGGAATCGACTGCAATAAGGACTCCACCACCACGACGGTCAGGTCGATCACACCTGTAGGTTGTGAACTTGCTTGGAAAACTTCGGAGTTTAGGATATCCGGTTTTAACCAAGTCTCAGTAAACACAACAATTTGAGAAGAAAAAGAAAGACTGTTTATATATAAAGTTGAAAGTTTAGTACATTGACCTCTAACATTTTGATATGAAAGAGTTAAGGAGCATGTTAGTTTTTATACCCTTCGACCATTGAAAATGGTCAAAAAAGGGCATAAAGAGGCGTGGCAGACCCCATAAAGTATATATATTCTTGCTCAGGATCACTAGCCGAGTCGATTGAGTCATGTCCGTCTGTCTGTCCGTCTGTATGAGACAACGACGACGTTGCGTCGTGTCGCTTTACTTTTTACGCGCGTCGCTGTGTGAGTGCGAGCGAGTAAGCTATATGTAATTGAAGAATTTGTGCAGAATTTTTGTTTGAAATTATGAGTGTGGTTACAAGTTTGTAACGGATTTTAAAAATTGGGGGAACGTATCTTACTGTCGGGCGCCCGACTGTAGCCTTACCTACTTATTTAATTTTAAGGTTATGTCTAAAATATATAATTTGGTATGTAATGGTCTTTGATAATATTCTTTGTTTGTGTATTTAAAACATTTTTATTGTGTAGATATAATTTGCCTTCTATAACTTCGTTAACAATTTATCCATTATTGCTTAGGTAAGGGTGATAACATTAACCTACCAAAACGTAAGAGGCCTGCGTAGCAAGCTACCTTCGTTATTCTTAAATAGCCTTACGTTTAAATCTCATGTGCTTGTATTCACTGAGACTTGGTTTAAACCTGAGAATTTATGCTCTGAAATTTTTTCCAAGCAAGTTCACAACTTATAGGTTTGATCGTCATGATCGGCGGGGCAGCGGTGTTCTTATTGCGGTAAATTCTGATATCGCGTCAGAACATGTACATCCGGAGATTCAATATGATATTGAATTCATTTGTGTAAAATTATACCTTCCCGGCTTCCAGGTTTTTATAACCTGCTCGTACATCCCACCTTTGTCTGATATTCTTATCTATACTCAACATTTGCTTGCAATAAAGTATGTCTTCAATTTGTTATCTAACAAAGACCACCTCATAGTCTTTGGCGACTTTAACATACCTGAGTGTAGTTGGTCACCAAGTGATGAGGCAAATTTCCTGATGCCTTCACAACAACACGATCTTATTGACGGCCTGCAGGACATTTCTCTGCTGCAGGTCAACCACTAAAAAATTCATTAAATGGAACACTCGATTTATGCTTTGTCTCCGATCAGAGTATGGTAACGTTGAATACAATGAATGTATTAACAAGTGGTCCAACGACACCAAGCCAATGCTTGTTGCGCGCGGAACCCAGACGAAGTCCACCTCCCGCCAAACCGACCGAGAGGCACCGTCGCGTAACCGACGACACGGAAACGCGATAAAAATGCGAATAGACTCACGAGAAGAAACTAACGCGATAAAGAAAGAAAACGCGGATAGGAGATAGGATAGGAGCATGCAAAATCAAATAAATAATTAAAAAGAATATCGAGGAAATAATATTACTAATTACGTGCTAGATAGAGAAGAATTAAAGACTTCATAGTGGCAATAGAGTTAGTGCCAGCTATGACATGTTGAAGTTTATTGTAGTCCGAACATAATACCCTGAACGGATTGTGCAGTGCAAAGTTCGATCTACAATAAGGAAGAGTTAGTGGAAGATAATTACGAGTAATTCTGCAAGGGACAGAGAAGTCACTGTCAATGTCACCTTGCATAAGGTTGTTAATAAATAATACCCCTAGCATGGTTCCGCGATTAGTTAGGGAAGGCAAATTTAAAAATAAGAGTCTATTGTTATAGGAAGGCAGTCTTAAATTCTCCTCACAGTTAAGGCCACGTAACGCAAACAATAAAAAGTTCTTTTGTACGGACTCGATGCGTTCTTTATGAATAGTGTACTGGGGACACCATACGCATGAACCATATTCAAGAATAGGACGAACAAGTGAGATGTAGATGGTCTTTGTAAGATAAGGATCGTCAAATTCCTTAGACCATCTCTTAATAAAGCCTAGAACACCTAGGCTTTATTGACCATATTAGAAATATGAATGGAAAACTTTAGTTTTCGGTCCGAACGGACCCCCAAATCATCAACTAGGGTAATTCTTTCCAAGACAGAACCACAAAGAGAATAAGAAGTATACTTTGGATTGGCTCGAGAGAATGTCATCAGCTTGCATTTAGAGCTGTTCAGGTTTAAAAAATTGGCACAACACCACGAATGAAAACTATTTAGGTCGGCTTGTAAGTGTGACTGACAGTTGTCGTCTTTAAATTGATAACAAAGCTTTACATCATCCGCGTACATAAGAGTACGAGAGTTATGTATGACCGAAGGCAGGTCATTGATGAAAAGCGTAAAAAGTAGGGGGCCGAGATGACTCCCTTGAGGAACGCCAGATGTGGCGTGAAGTGGAATTGAGAGGCTGGTTTTAAAGAGGACTCTTTAAGTTCTGTCAGCCAGATAGCTTACAATCCAACTAAGTAATTTAGGTGAAAAACCTAGAAGGTCAAGCTTATGTGCCAAAAGGGACACCTACTGTTAAAATAAAAACAGCCAAAGGAAAACAAAATCAAAACAAGAAAAGGGATGAGCGCAAGAGAAAGAACTTAACGCGCGTAAAGGGCAGAGAGCAGAGAGAGCAAAAATAATAAAAACAAGTGGGTAAGGCTACAGTTGGGCGCCCGACAGTAAGATACCCTTCTCCCAATTTTTAAAATCCGTTACAAGCGTGTAACTATACTCATACTTTCAAACAGAGAATTCTGCACAAATACTTCTACTACATATAGCTTACTCGCTCGCACTCACACAGCGACGCGCGTAAAGAGTAAAGCGACACGACGCAACGTCGACGTCGGCGTCAGCTGCTCAAAGCAGCGCGTTGGCTGCTGCCCGTACCTTACATTTGTACTGAAAACGTTGACTTGAATAACTTCGATGTTATTGGTTCGATCGGATTGTAATTTGGAGGATATGTGTATATTGCATTCAGCTTTATACATACTGAAGCAGAACTTTATAAATTCAATACTTTGCTTAATAATCGTAAATTACCGATTTGCGGGGGCGGTGGGCGTGGCATCAAACATTTGACATAAACTTCACCTGCCCCGGATATATAGGAACCTTCATACCGAATTTGGTGTCTCTAGCTTTTTTAATAGCTAAGATCTGTTGTCTCAAACAAACAGACGGACAGACGGACAGACGGACGGACGGACAGACGGACAGACAGACGGACATGTCTCAATCGACTCGGCTAGTGATCCTGAGCAAGAATATATATACTTTATGGGGTCTGCCACGCCTCCTTATGCCTGTTACATACATTTTGCACAAAGTTAGTATACCCTTTTTTGACCATTTTCAATGGTCGAAGGGTATAAAAAAAAAAAAAAGATAATTGCGAGAGCGGCAAAGCGTGAGAGCTGCTTAGGCGCGCTCAAAGAATTAGGAGAGGTAAGAAGAGAGCGGTGACTAACGACACTAACAACTACGTCGCTTACCCAAAAGAGAATAAATAAAAAAAATGCACCAAAAGAGGCAGAACCAATGCACGAAACAAAAGAAAACAAGTGGGTAAGGCTACAGTCGGGCGCCCGACAGTAAGATACCCTTCTCCCAATTTTCTAAATCCGTTACAAGCGTGTAACTATACTCATAATTTCAAACTAAAATTCTGCACAAATATTTCTACTACATATAGCTTACTCGCTCGCACTCACACAGCGACGCGCGTAAAGAGTAAAGCGAAACGACGCAACGTCGACGTCGGCGTCGACTGCTCAAAGCAGCGCGTCGGCTGCTGCTCGTACCGAACATTTGTACTGAAAACGTTGACTTAAATAACTTCTGTGTTATTGGTCCGATCGGATTGTAATTTGGAGAATATGTTCATTTTGCATTCAGCTTTATACATACCGAAGCAGAACTTTATAGGTTTATTACTTTGCTTAATAATCGTAAATAACCGATTTGGGGGGGCGGTGGGCGTGGCATCAAACATTTGACATAAACTTCACCTGCCCCGAATATATAGGTACCTTCATACCAAATTTGGTGTCTCTAGCTTTTTTAATAGCTGAGATCTGTTGTCTCAAACAAACAGACGGACAGACGGACATGTCTCAATCGACTCGGCTAGTGATCCTGAGCAAGAATATATATACTTTATGGGGTCTGCCACGCCTCCTTATGCCTGTTACATACATTTTGCACAAAGTTAGTATACCCTTTTTTGACCATTTTCAATGGTCGAAGGGTATAATAAGATCTAAAATTAGCAAACACAGATTAGTTTGACTAATTTTAAAAACATGCACACGCGTCGTGAACGGGCTAAAGATAAAACTTCGGTTGTTTTTAATAAAAAAAAGCCGAAAAATCGAAGCGCACAAAAAAAAAACGTCCGTTCACTAGGAAAATGAAGCTTATCGTGACTAGAGTCCACCCACTTACCCAACCAGAAGATCCCTATCATCCAACGTTCGAGGTTGTTTTTGAAACTGGTTTGAACGTATTGGATAAAATTACGTCGTATATAAACGCACGTTGTTTTCGTGAAGCCGATTTTGATAAAATTAATTATTTAATTTTTAATTATGACTGGTCTTATTTTTATCAATGTAACAACATATTTATGGCTCTTAATTTATTTTATAAAACATTAAATAACTTTTTTGACATTTGTGTGCCTTTTTTCTTATCCGAGGCATTCGAGTAAACCCCCATGGTTTACTAAAGAACTATCCAGTCTTAAAAATCTAAAGTCTAGACTCTTTAAAAAATATACTAGATGGTATTCCTCGGCTATTATTTCCAGATATCTTATTGTTCGGTTTTGTTGCTCTTAACGCTACATGCTAGAAAATTATTTGACTCGTTGCGAGATTCAGTTCCCGCAAAATCCCAGACAGTTCTATAATTTTGTTAACATGAAGCGTAAGTCATCTGCCTATCCATCTAAGCTATCGTTTGAAGTTGCAAATGCAAACACTGACCAGGACATGGCTCATCTGTTTGCAAAGTTCTTTCAACGACCTATTCAATTTCAACACGCGATGTAAATTCTTATCCTTTCACCATTCCCAGTTCAAATGGCATTTTCGCCCCACAATTAAACGAAACATCGATTTTCAGGGATTTATGTTTGATAAAACCAGTTATCTCAGCTGGTCCTGACGGAATTCCTAGTTGCGTACTTCGATACTGTGCCGATCCTCTATCTAAGCTATTGCTCAAACTTTTCTCGCTATCCCTGAAAACGTCCACCTTTCCTTCCATATGGAAGGAATCTTTCATTTTACCGTTTCACAAGAAGGGCAGCAAGTCTGATGCTTTAAACTATAGAGGTTTCTTAAAATTTTCGGCTATTCCTAAATTCTTCGAGAATGTCATAACTCCTCACTTGTAGCATTTCTGTAGATCCGTCATTTCTCCTTGTCAGCACGGATTTTTAAAACGTCGTTCCTCTTCGACAAATTTACTTGAGCTTACATCCTTTATAATAAAGGGCTTTCAGAAAAATTTTCAAAAAATGACTGACGTCATTTATACTGGTTTCAGTAAAGCATTTGACTCAGTAAATCACTTCCTTCTTGCACATAAACTAAACATTATTGGTTTCTCACCAAATCTTTTAAGCTAGCTTATAAATTATTTAGCCAACAGAACACAAAGAGTCTTCTTTAAAAATGCTCTTTCTGACCCTATTCAAGTTACTTCTGGTATTCCTCAGGAAAGCCATTTAGGTCCCCTTCTTTTTACGCTTTTCATCAATGACCTTCCTTACATACTTCCATACATAATTCGCGTACTCTTATGTATGCAGATGATGTAAAGCTTTGTTTTTAATTTAAAGACGCCTCCTGTCATTTATCCCTTCAAGCCGACCTTAATAGTTTTAACAGTTGGTGTGGTGCAAACCTATTAAATCTGAACAGCTCAAAATGCAAGTTGATGACATTCTCTCGTGCCAGTCCTATGTACGAATCTTACACTTTATGTGGTTGTCCTCTGGAAAGAATTACCTCTGTGGACGACCTGGAGTACGCCTGGACGCTAAGCTCAAGTTCTCTGAGCACATTTTTTCCATAGTCAATAAGGCTGTGAGTGTACTCGGATTTATTAAGAGGTGGGCTAAGGAATTTAACGATCCTTATATAACTAAGACCCTTTATACCTCACTTGTGCGTCCTATTCTCGAGTATGGATAATGTGTTTGGTGTCCTCAGTTTTCAACCTATAAGGACCGCATTGAATCCGTTCAAAAGAACTTTTTGATTTTCGCATTGCGTGGACTTAATTGGGATTCAAACTTAAGACTACCTTCCTATACTAACAGACTTCTTCTTAGCCAATCGGCATACTATGCTTGGTGTGGTTTTTAAAAATAAACTTATTAAAGGCGACATTGACAGTGATGACTTGGTTAGCCGGTTACACTTCTCTGTCCCTTGCCGACTAACGAGAAATTATATTCCACTAACTCTTCCTAGTTGTAGGTCGAACTATGCCTTGCACGAACTGTTCAGGGTGTTATGTTCGGACTACAACAAATACTACTTTATTATATCTAACAGCCAATCGACTAATACTCTTAAACTTCCTTCGCGACCTTCCTATTCGTTAACTGCGCTCCTCGGCCGTTACGAGCGCTTTAATCCATTAACACACTTCTTTTGATCTGATTGGGTTTTCTGGGTTTCCCCAATTCTTTGCAACAAATGTTGGATCAACTAAAATTATTTTTTTACTCCCAGATTAAATAAATTAAACATATAATTAAATGATAAATTATTTATAAAATAATTTAAAACAAAAAAATAAATTTTAAATAATATACTTACCTTCAACTTAAATTATACTAATATTTTTTTAATTTAAATTTTTTATTTGTAATTTCTTTGCTCTAAGTTGACGTTAAATAAATAAATAAATAAATAAATAAATAAATAAATAAATAAATAAATAAATAAATAAATAAATAAATAAATAAATAAATAAATAAATAAATAAATAAATAAATAAATAAATAAATAAATAAATAAATAAATAAATAACTAAATAAATAAATAAATAAATAAATAAATAAATAAATAAATAAATAAATAAATAAATAAATAAATAATAAAATAATTAATAAATAAATAAATAAATAAATAAATAAATAAATAAATAAATAAATAAATAAATAAATAAATAAATAAATAAATAAATAAATAAATAAATAAATAAATAAATAAATAAATAAATAAATAAATAAATAAATAAATAAATAAATAAATAAATAAATAAATAAATAAATAAATAAATAAATAAATAAATAAATAAATAAATAAATAAATAAATAAATAAATAAATAAATAAATAAATAAACAAATAAATAAATAAATAAATAAATAAAAAAATAAATAAATAAATAAATAAATAAATAAATAAATAAATAAATAAATAAATAAATAAATAAATAAATAAATAAATAAATAAATAAATAAATAAATAAATAAATAAATAAATAAATAAATAAATAAATAAATAAATAAATAAATAAATAAATAAATAAATAAAAAATAAATAAATAAATAAATAAATAAATAAATAAATAAATAAATAAATAAATAAATAAATAAATAAATAAATAAATAAATAAATAAATAAATAAATAAATAAATAAATAAATAAATAAATTAATAAATAAATAAATTGCACAACCAAGAAGATTTGGTCACTTTGAGGCCCAATAATTTCAGGAATATAAACATACTTATAATACATTCAGGAGATAACAAAATATATATAGTGACATATCCAGTCTACACCCACACTTTAAACTCCCCAATTCCACACACACACGCACATTATTGTAAAACGCACATACACACATTAACGTATAAGCACAATATGTAATCAAAGAACGAGAGCCCTTCGATTAACTTTGGTTCCCACAGATCATAAATCTAAAGGTTCCCACAGATCATAAATCTAAAAACAATAACAAATAATTGCTGGAACCCGATCACCCAAATAATTGTCCCCCAATTCGATCACTTGGCTAGCCCCAATGTTCACAGCGAGCCAACTGAAATAATAAAGCTTCATCACCCAAATAATTGTCCCCCAATTCGATCACTTGGCTAGCCCCAATGTTTATAGCGAGCCAACTGAAATAATAAAGCTTCATCACCCGGGTCTCCGCCCAAAGTTTACAGCGAGCCAACTGAAATAACAAAACTTTATCACCCGAGTTTCCGCTCAGGCACTTGTCTCAGGATTCTCCAATTACCTCTATTTTTCGGGAACCTCTCCCTCTCTCAATGAGAGAACATTAAAGTCAAATCAGCCAAACTCTCTTAAAGAGAACATTAGAATCAAAATTAGCCAAACTCTCTTAAAGAGTTTGCTCTCTTAACACCCACTTTGCCTATATAAACCCAGGCACGCGTCTAAGCATTAGTTCAGTTTAGTTCAGTAAACTTCCAGTTTACTCCCGAGCACCGAGTACGCTATCAACCGCGATAGCTCACTAAAGTCTGTTATCAAACCCTAGATAATCCAAAGGCTCTGGTTCTTCCTTCGGAAGAAATAAAAAAGTGTTTAACTAATAAACTTAAAACAACTGTGTTTTTATTTTTTTTGTTAAACCCTCGGTCTGAATTCGTTAATGGCGCAGCCGGTAGGATAAAAAGAAAAAATTGTGCGACTCGTTTACCAAAATCAATCTTGTGATAAAAGATCCTTGTACGACCATCTTTTTGTGATTGAACCACGCGAATCGGCGCTAGGTAAAAGTGCATCGTAATACAATTAAATCGTTTTATCCGCCATAGTCAATCTACTGCATACAAAGAACAATAAAAGTGTAAAAACAACCCACCATAAAAGTGTAAAAACAACCATCAACAAAAAAAAAAAAAAACTCTGCTAAAACAAAAACAACAAAATCATGGCAACCGAACAAATTCAACTGTTGTCGGAACCCCACCTGAATCAGGCGTTAGGTCAAATTAGACAAATACCTGCATTCAACGGAAACACTCAAGAGCTCAGTGCCTTTATAAAAAGGATCGAGTTCGTACTTCAGTTATACCCAACAAGTGACCCCAGACAGAAGCATGTGTTCTTCAGTGCAATCGAGATGCAACTCGCAGGAGATGCCCAACGCGTATCCCAACTATCTGGAGCCAGAAGCTGGCCAGACCTGATGAATGCCCTTATCGATGAGTACAAAACCCAGACACCATGTGAGGAGCTGCTACGACGTCTCTACAACACACCCTTCCCTGGAAGTATCCGTAAGTTCGTCGAAGATTTAGAAACTAAGTCATTCATCATATCAAACAAACTCATGTTAGAGAACGATATTAATAACACCATAGTTTACACAAATGCTTTAAACACCACAATTAAAACTGTAATCAAGAGAAAGTTACCTGATAGGCTATTTATGACTCTTGCTAGATCCGATATATCAACAGTATCCAAACTTAAACAAGTAGCGCAAGAAGAAGGCGTATACGAAGTAACTTACAACGACCGAACAAAACCCCAAAATAATTCTAATTCAAACCCTTCCCCAAACTCAAAGAGTAAAGGACAAAATCAAAATTTCGTGAGCAATGCAATACATGCCACAAATAAATCTTATCAAGCACTAGTTCCAAACCAGTGGAATCAAGCCCACAAGATTTCAATGAATTTAAGCATAAACTAAATTTAGGTAGAGCCCAAAATTCCCTTAATCACCAACAACAAGGTAGCAATGCACCAAACCCCCCAGTTAAAAGGCAAAGAGAAAGTGCCAGTGGCCAACACAAAATGGACACAGGCGAAAATTTTCTTCAACCAGCCTCGGAATCGGAAAGCGACTCAGAGGAAGAGGAAACCCATTCTTAAAAATCAAAATGAATAATATTACCCTTAGATGCCTAGTAGACACTGGTTCATCTATCAATATTATAAAACAAAATTTTTTAATTTCCCAACCAAACCTTCTAAAGTAAAAGTCCACACTATAAATGGCACCATAGTATTAAACCAAAGCGTTTCATTGCATTCAAGCAAACTATGTCCTACTAAACAAACTTTCTTTATTCACAATTTCTCAGAAAAATATGACTTACTGTTAGGTAGAAATTATTTAGAGTCAACTAATGCTCAAATTAACTACTCAACTCAAACAGTCAATATAAATGGATATCCATTTAAAATGTGGAACGACCACACCCAAACAGATGAGTCCAAGGCTACCAATGAGTGCCCTAAGTCATCTAACACAGAGGAAACCCCTCTACCTACCCCAAAAAAGGAGAAAACCCTCCTAAAAATTAAGCGGAAACCCCACTTAAGAAAAGATGAGTCCAAGGTCACCAATGAGTACCCCAAGTCATCTAAGTTAGAAGATCATAAGACTTCTAAAACTGAGGAAACCCCTCTTAATACACCTCCCATAGAAGAAGCCCTTCTAGAAATACCCTCTAACTACGCCTTAGACGACGAGTTAAGAGAATCCAATGTATTCAGATTGGAACATCTGAATACAGAAGAAAAGGGAACAACTTTCGCATGTCTTGCTAGAGTACAATGATATTCAGTACAGAAAAGGTGAAAATTTGACCTTCACAAGTACGATTAAACATTCTATTCTTACAAAACACGAAGACCCTATTTATAAAAAACCTTATAAATACCCCCAAGCGTTTGATCAAGAGGTCAACAAACAAATTAACGAAATGATAGAACAAAATATAATTAGGAAATCGAAATCCCCTTATTGTTCTCCAATTTGGATTGTCCCAAAGAAAAGCGATGCTTCTGGCAAACCAAAATTTCGATTAGTCATAGACTATCGCAGTCTCAATGAAATAACCATTGACGACAAATTCCCTATTCCTGTAATGGACGAAATATTAGACAAGCTTGGACGCTGTCAATACTTCTCAACTATTGATTTAGCTAAAGGTTTCCATCAAATTCAAATGGATCCGCGATCAATATCCAAAACAGCATTTCCAACAAAACACGGACATTACGAATATCTTCGTATGCCCTTTGGTCTGAAAAATGCACCAGCAACTTTTCAACGTTGCATGAACAACCTCCTAGAAGATTTAATCTACAAGGATTGTCTAGTTTACTTAGATGATATTATCATTTATTCCACTTCATTAGAGGAACACATAATATCATTGGAAAGAGTATTCGAAAAGCTACGATCAGCTAACTTAAAATTGCAACTTGACAAATGTGAATTTCTAAAGAAAGAAACAGAATTTCTTGGTCACATTATCACAACAGACGGTATAAAACCGAACCCTAACAAAATAAACGCAATTGTTAATTTTCCCATTCCTAAAACCACAAAAGGAATAAAGTCTTTTCTTGGACTCTGCGGATTTTACCGTAAGTTAATCCCCAATTTTGCAAAAATAGCAAAACCAATGACACTCAAATTAAAAAAAGGAGCAATAGTCAATACAAAAGATAACGATTACATGTCCGCTTTCGAAAAACTAAAAGTACTCATCACGTCCGATCCAATACTAATATACCCTAACTTCGAAAAGAAATTTTCATTAACAACAGATGCGAGTAATATAGCTATAGGTGCTGTATTATCTCAAGAGCATAAACCCATTTGCTATGCAAGCAGAACTCTTAACGAACACGAACTCAATTACGCAGCAATAGAAAAAGAACTATTAGCTATAGTATGGGCAACAAAATATTTCAGATCTTACCTATTCGGTAGAAAGTTCGAAATATTAAGCGATCATAGGCCACTTGTATGGCTAAGTAACGTAAAAGAACCCAATATGAAATTACAAAGATGGAAAATAAAGCTAAATGAATATGATTATAATATCCAATACCTACCTGGTAAGGAAAATCATGTCGCTGATGCCTTATCCAGAGTTCAAATTCAAGAAAACTTCCTAGGAGAAGATAACCCAATTTCCATTACCACAGCAGCTACTGTGCATAGCGCACAAGAAGACAATCAAAGCCACATTTCCTTAACCGAAAGACCCCTCAATTACTATAACAGACAATTAGAATTCCTAAAAGACACTTTTGATGATGTCCAAATAATAAGATACTTTCATAAAACCAGAATAAAAATTAGTTATAAAGAAATGACCGACACCTTTGCCAAAGACCTAATTAAAGAATACCTCTGCACTAAGAAAAGTGTTATTTACTTCCCTAATGAAGCCGACTTTAAAGTCTTTCAAAATGCTTATATTCAAATTATAAGTCCCGACAATTTCACTAAAACCATGAGAACCAGTAGTAAACTAATAGATATCCAAACATATGCTCAATTTAAAGAAATTATCCTCACATAAAGAATTATTAAACCCAGGCATAGAAAAACTCACTCTTCAGTTCAAAGAACTTTATTATTACCCCGATTATCAAAAACTTATCCAAAACATTATAAATGAATGTGAAATCTGCAACATTGCGAAAACCGAACATAGAAATACAAAATTAGCCCTGGAAACAACCCCAGAAACATTCAACCCCAGAGACAAGTATGTCATGGATTTTTACTTAATAAGCAATAAACAATTCCTATCATGTATTGACATTTATTCTAAATACGCCTCCCTGATAGAAGTAAATAGTAGAGATTGGCTTGAATTTAAAAGAGCTATTTTACGTATATTCAATGACATGGGTAAACCCATAGAAATAAAAGCCGACAAAGACTCCGCTTTCATGTGCAACGCACTCAAGCTTTGGTTAGATTCAGAAGGAGTAACTCTAAACATAACAACGAGTAAAAATGGAATTTCTGATATTGAGAGATTTCATAAAACTGTCAACGAAAAACTAAGAATAATAACAAGCGAGAATGAACCAGAAAACCAATTCACTAAGTTCGAAAAAATACTTTACGTATACAATCATAAAACAAAACACAACACAACTGGTCGAACACCAGCAGACATCTTCATTTATGCAGGAACCCCTGCCTATAACACACAGCAAAATAAAATAGACAAAATTGACAAACTCAACGAAAATAGACAAGATTACAGTATAGACACTAATTTCAGAGAATCTCCTCTGGTTAGATCAAAAACAACTAACCCATTCAGAAAGACAGGAAATTTAAGACAAATAGATGATAAACATTTTGAAGAAACAAATAGAGGTAGAAAGATAATACATTATAAATCTGAGTTTAAAAAGAAAAAGAAAATTAATAAAAGTAAATATAATAATGATAATTCCAGGCTTACTCCCGATCATGATAATCATGTTATGCCTACTATCAACAATTAGCACGCAAAACCTAGAAGTAACCCCTATCCAGGCCAAAAATGGCTACTTAATCTTTCAAACCGGATCAATTGATTTACCTATAAACTATGAATATCATTACTTATCCATTAATTTAACTAAAACCGAAATTATCTATGAAGAACTTATCAAACAAACACAAGTCTTTGAAAATTTACCACAAATTCAGTACCTAATAGAGAAACTCAATAGAGAAATGAATGGCATTAGAATTGCAAAGCGTAACAAACGCGGTCTTGCAAATTTTATGGGAACTATCTACAAATACTTATTCGGCACATTAGATCAAGAAGATAAAGAAGAATTCCAACAACAAATAGGTAACATTTCCAAAAACAATGTACAAATAAGCGAACTCAACCATGTAATAGAAGCCATTAATGAAGGAATAGAATTAACCAATCATTTAAACAATAATTTTGAAGGAGATCAAATGTTAGCCTTACTAATTTTCAACTTACAACAATTCACCGAATACATAGAAGACATAGGACTTGGTATGCAACTGACACGCTTAGGTATCTTCAATCCAAAACTTGTAAATCATGATTCCCTTACTCACGTAATTTCTAAAAAATTCTTAATATCAAAACTTCTGCTTGGCTTAAATCTGACACTAACGAAATTTTGATAATATCCCACATTCCGAGAGAAATAATTAAAACACCTATTTTTAAAATAAAAACATACTAACTGAAACAATACATGACAAATATTTTTCGCATAATAACCAAACTTACATAGCAAGTTCTCAAAGCTTGGTCATAAATAAATGCATAACAGGTATTCTTAACCAGGTCTCAAAATAATGTAGATTCAGTAAAACACGTCCCTGATTTTGAAATAAAATATGTTGAACCTAATATAATCACAACTTGGAAACTTGGGAAGGCCCAAAACTACGTTAAACCAAAATTGTATCAATAGAGAAATTATAATAGAAGGTAATAACATGATAAAAGCATTTAATTGTTCCATTCAGTTAGAAGAAATTTTGATTACCAACACAATGTTAGACTACACTCAAACTATCTATGTAAACAATAATGTAACAAAACTTGAACCACTCGAATACATTCAGGCAAAAGAAATAATTGAACAACACACTCAAACTAGTAATATCTTCCAAATAATAACAGTTACAACATTAGTAATAATAATTATAATCGCAGCATTGTACTTCATTTATAAATATAAAACTATACCACAAAAATTAATTGTAAAATTCAAGAATCAAAATCCAGAAAATGAAACTATCATAAGTCCTGAAATAGAAAATAATGTACCTTCAGTAAGTACCCCTGTATTGTACCCTAAAGTTATTGCCTGAGGACAGGCCTTTTCTTAAGGATGGGGAAGTGACATATCCATTCTACGCCCACACTTTAAACTCCCCAATTCCACACACACACGCACATTATTGTAAAACGCACATACACACATTAACGTATAAGCACAATATGTAATCAAAGAACGAGAGCCCTTCGATTAACTTTGGTTCCCACAGATCATAAATCTAAAAACAATAACAAATAATTGCTGGAACCCGATCACCCAAATAATTGTCCCCCAATTCGATCACTTGGCTAGCCCCAATGTTCACAGCGAGCCAACTGAAATAATAAAGCTTCATCACCCAAATAATTGTCCCCAAATTGGATCACTTGGCTAGCCCCAATGTTTATAGCGAGCCAACTGAAATAATAAAGCTTCATCACCCGGGTCTCCGCCCAAAGTTTACAGCGAGCCAACTGAAATAACAAAACTTTATCACCCGAGTTTCCGCTCAGGCACTTGTCTCAGGATTCTCCAATTACCTCTATTTTTCGGGAACCTCTCTCTCTCTCAATGAGAGAACATTAAAGTCAAATCAGCCAAACTCTCTTAAAGAGAACATTAGAATCAAAATTAGCCAAACTCTCTTAAAGAGTTTGCTCTCTTAACACCCACTTTGCCTATATAAACCCAGGCACGCATCTAAGCATTAGTTCAGTTTAGTTCAGTAAACTTCCAGTTTACTCCCGAGCACCGAGTACGCTATCAACCGCGATAGCTCACTAAAGTCTGTTATCAAACCCTAGATAATCCAAAGGCTCTGGTTCTTCCTTCGGAAGAAATAAAAGAGTGTTTAACTAATAAACTTAAAACAACTGTGTTTTTATTTTTTTTGTTAAACCCTCGGTCTGAATTCGTTAATATATATATTATATATATTATACACAACAAAATCATCGTACTTATATTATTATTATGCTTATTTTTTTTATGAAGACACTGTAATTAATTAAACACTGGTAGTTTGATTTATGTCATTTTTTGGATAAAGCGGAGAAGGTTCCGCTTCATTTGAATATTGAATCGATAATGTTCTTATGATCTACATAGAAAAGGTTTTTTAGCCTAAAGCTTAGAAGCAGCGCTGCCAGCATAGGCTGCAGCGCAACGACGCTTATAAATTAACAACTCTTAACATAATAATCCATAGCAACTAAGTAGCTCTATGTATAGAATGCTGACGCGCCAGAATTGAGTTCAGCGCTCTGCGCTAAGAACGTCCGGCAACGGAAAGCTGATACTTCTTATTCGGAGTGTTGCTTCACGCTACAAGGAATGCAGAGTCGGCTTTGCCGACTCGTCTTGATGGCGCGATGCATTGCTGTTAGGGTAAACTTAGCTCTATATTTTGTCAACTCTTTAGTCTCAGTTTGGTATTCAATAAACCAGAACGTGCTCCGGCTCACAGCCGAAAAATACAATTGTACTTATTGACCACATTGCTACGCCACAAGGCTAGTCAATTAACCTAAGGGGGCGAAGTCAAGCCCTCCAACGTAATCTTCATAAGAAGACTCGACAGACGCAAACGTCTAAACACCGCTAAACTTGAGAGAGAAGTCTCTGGATCAACGCGGGACAGCAACCTCATAATTGGCGCCCAACTGCAATTCGAACCAATCAACTAATTTAACAGGGTAGTTAAGTTAGAAATCATGAAAGTTTTACATTTGACTTCTTCGACACGACTCAAGAAATATCGTAAAAGAAAGAATTCGTTTAACTGGCCATGTAATAGTTGTGCTTTGTGTAAATCCGTTTCAAAAGCATTGCATATTTTCGGCAGAGCAAATTCTTATTGCATACCTTATAAAAAAATAAGTATTGCATACTTTTGAAAAGCTGAAAAATTTCATTGCATACCCCTTTAATAAAAACTGTTGCATACCTTATAAAAATAAGTGCTGCATACTTTTGTAAAACCGAATATTTTCATTGCATACCCCTTTTAATAAAAACTATTGCATACCTTTTATCAAAATATTGTTGCATACCCTATAAATAATTATAGCATACATTGGTATAATTTTACCGCATACTCTTTCTTGCCACATCATTTAGCCGATCAATTGTGCTCGGCAACAGTATATTTGTGGTGTGCCAACCAACAACCAATGAGTTGGGCACATAACTACAGAAGTGTTAGGGTCGAATACGAAAGCGAGGATAGCTGGGAGGAGGAGCAAGTAGGCCAAGCAGTAGGTCAGACGTTAGATAGGGCCCCGGTAGATAATACTATGGACCCCAGTCAGATTCAAGCTCTTATCGACAATGCCGTCAGACAGGCATTGTCGCAACAGCAATCCCAGTTCCAGGTTCAACTAAATTCCCTAGCTGCGCGGGTACAGAGATTGCAGGTGGAAGCACCGCAAAGCGTAACATATGAAAAAGTCTCTGTCAACCCCGAGGTTAGGTGTGAAATTCCCCTTGATATAATAAAATCGGTACCGGAGTTCTCCGGTACCCAAGACGAGTATGTGGCCTGGAGGCAATCGGCCATATACGCCTACGAGCTGTTTAAACCATACAATGGCAGCAGTGCCCATTATCAGGCTGTTGCCATATTAAGGAATAAAATCCGTGGCGCAGCCGGGGCTCTACTCGTATCCCATAATACGGTATTGAACTTCGATGCCATTTTGGCCAGACTAGACTGCACGTACTCGGACAAAACATCCTTACGCCTGTTGAGGCAAGGATTGGAAATGGTAAGGCAGGGAGACCTACCATTAATGCAATACTACGATGAAGTTGAAAAGAAGCTAACGCTTGTCACAAACAAAATCGTAATGTCGCATGAACAAGAGGGTGCTGACCTGCTTAACGCTGAGGTCAGAGCCGACGCCCTGCATGCTTTTATTTCAGGGCTCAAAAATTCCCTTAGAGCTGTGGTCTTCCCGGCCCAACCAAAAGACTTGCCATCTGCACTGGCCTTAGCTAGAGAAGCAGAGGCAAGCATAGAGAGAAGCATGTTTGCTAACTCCTACGCCAAGGCCGTAGAGGAGCGAGCGCATTCGACGGCAAACGGCAAGAGCTGTTTCCAGGGTAAATCAAATAAAGAAGAACAGGGACAGGACAGAAACCCCCACTTCATGAAACGACAGAAAAACAACGGACAAACCAACAACGACAATCAGGCGCAAGAACCCCAGCCTATGGAGGTCGATTCATCCTCCAGGTTCAGGCAGCGCACTGAACATAATCAGAATCATCCTAATGAATCGAACGCGTCTAAGAGGAGAAATTCCTCAGAACGCTTGACAGGACAGAGACGACAACGTCTTAATAACGTTGTCCAAAAGGCTCCTAAGCAAAAAGAGACCAAAGAAGAGTATGAAAAGGCAGCAAAGGCTGCAGTCGAGGAAATCGACAGCGAAAATGAGTACGCTCCCCAGTGACGACTCGTTGAATTTTTTTAGGGGACGCTCCCGGTTGCCGTTCATTGAACGACGGCTGGCTGAGAGAACCTTAAAGATGCTAATCGATACCGGCGCGGCAAAAAACTACATTAGGCCAGTAAAGGAGCTGAAAAATGTAATGCCGGTCGCCAGCCCTTTCTCGGTGAGCTCAATACACGGCTCCACCGAAATCAAACACAAATGTTTGATGAAAGTCTTCAAGCACACCTCCCCATTTTTTTTTTTTTTTTTTTTTTTTGGACGTTGATACAACGAATGTATAATCAAGTGGTCCATGCAATACCAAGCCGATGCTTGTTACGCGCGGATCCCAGACACAGCGAATGTCCACCTCCCGCCCAACCGACCGAGGGGCACAGTCGCAGAACGTACGACTCGAAACGCGAATAGAGAACGCGGGCATGCAGTTATTACTAAAGATAGAACAGATTTGCGAGGAAAGGCTACTTAATTTCTAGAAAGATAGGACAGGATTTAAACTTTTGGGCATGCAACAGAGGAAGCGTTAGCAATAAGGAAGTATAGATTATTGTAGTCCGAGCATAATAACCTAAACGGATCGTGAAGGGCATAATTCGACCTACAATAAGGAAGAGTTAGTGGTAAGTAGTTTCTAGTTATTCTACAAGGAACAGAGAAGTGTAGCCGGCTAACTAGGTCTACACTATCAATATCACCTTGAATGAGGTTATTAATAAATACTACACCCAGCATGGTTCTGCTAGAGATGGTAGGTTAAGCAACAAAAGTCTACTGCCATAAGAAGGAAGTCTTAAGTTTACATCCCAGTTAAGGCCTCGTAAGGCGAAAAGTAAAAAGTTTTTTTGTACAGATTCAATGCGTTTTTTATTAGTAGTGTACTAGGGACACCATACGCAAGATCCGTATTCCAGAATTGGACGAACAAGTGAAGTATAGAGGGTCTTTGTTACATAAGGATCGTCAAACTCCTTAGACCACCTCTTGATAAAGCCAAGAACGCCCATGGCTTTATTGACCATATTAGAAATATGTTCGGAAAATCTTAATTTTCGGTCCAATCGGACCCCCAGATCATCAACTAAGTTGATTCTATCTAATTCACAGCCACAAAGAGTATAAGAAACGTACGTTGGACTGGCTCGGGAGAATGTCATCAGCTTGCATTTAGAGCTGTTCAGGGTTAAAAAATTTGCACAACACCAAGAGTGAAAACTATTTAAGTCGGCTTGTAGGTTAGAGTGACAGTGGTCATCTTTATATTGATAACAAAGCTTTACATCATCCGCATACATGAGAGTACGGGAGTTATGTACGACCAGAGGTAGGTCATTGATGAAAAGCGTAAAGAGGAGGGGGCCTAAATGGCTACCCTGAGGAACACCAGATGTGGCGAAGAGAAGGTCTGAATGAACGTTATTAAAGAGGACTCTTTGAGTTCTGTCAGTCAGATAACTCACAATCCAACTAAGTAGTTGTGTTGAGTTTATGTGCAAGAAGGGAATGATTTACTGAGTCAAATGCTTTACTGAAATCAGTATATATAACATCAGTTTGAAGATTTTCCTGAAAACCTTTTATAACAAAGGATGTCAGCTCAAGCAAATTCGTCGTAGTTGATCGACGTTTCATAAATCCGTGCTGAGAAGGCGATATGACGGATCTACAGAAATGTTGCAAGTGAGGAGTTAAGATATTCTCGAAGAATTTAGGTATAGCCGACAATTTAGAGATACCTCTATAATTGCTTGCATCAGACTTACTGCCCTTCTTAAGCAAGGGGATAATAAATGATTCCTTCCATATAGAAGGAAAGGATGATGTATCTAAGGACAGCGGGAACAGTTTGAGCAATGGCTTACTTAGAGAGTGAGCACAGAACCGAAGTACACAAGCGGGAACACCGTCGGGACCTGGAGAAAAAACTGGTTTAACCGAGTGAAGATCCTGTTTAGAATCACCCTAGATGGATCAGATACGAAACATAAATCTAGCGATCTGTTTCTAGAATTTTTGACATGATTGACCTGCGACAATGACATATCAAACAAACCATCAAAAAGGTCATGCTGCCGGGAAGGCAATAAGAAAGCTTCATCAACACTTGATGTCCACTCACATTCTGGCCCATTCAAGTCACCAAGGACTATAAAATGATCCCTGTCTGATAACAGGTTGAACACAGTTTTTATTGCAGATAAATGTTGCAAATATACTGACAATTCCGATGACGGCGGAATATAAGAGCAGGTTATAAAACAAGAAAAACCGGGAAAGTGTAATTTTACACAAATAAATTCAATACTATATTGAATCTCCGGTTTTAACAATTCCGATGTAATGGCAGAGTTTACTGCGATCAGAACCCCACCACCACGTCGGCCAGGTCGATCAAGCCTGTAAGTTGAGTATTTACTTGGGAGAACTTCGGAGTTTAGAATATCCGGTTTCAACCAGGTTTCGGTAAATACCAACACATGGGATGTAAAGGAAAGGCTATTAAGAAAAAGATTAGAAAGTTTGCTACATAATCTTTCTTTTCCTTTTAGATTCTCTCAATGCGTTCGACGCTATCATAGGCTTGGACCTGTTAACACAGGCCGGGGTGAAGCTCAACCTTGCAGAGGACTCCCTAGAATACCAGGGCATCGCTGAAAAGCTTCACTATTTCAGCTGCCCCAGTGTAAATTTCACTGATGTAAACGACATTGTTGTACCTGACTCCGTTAAAAAGGAGTTCAAGGACACAATAATAAGGAGGAAGAAAGCCTTCTCCACGACAAATGAAGCTCTTCCTTTTAACACCGCTGTCACTGCCACAATTCGGACAGTTGATAATGAACCGGTGTACTCAAGAGCGTACCCAAATCTTATGGGTGTCTCCGACTTTGTGAACACCGAGGTCAAACAACTGCTGAAAGACGGCATTATCAGGCCCTCAAGGTCTCCCTATAACAGCCCGACCTGGGTTGTTGACAAAAAGGGGACCGACGCCTTCGGGAACCAGAACAAGAGGTTGCTCATTGACTTTAGGAAGCTAAATGAGCGAACTATTCCTGACCGGTACCCGATGCCTAGCATTCCCATGATTCTAGCGAATCTGGGCAAGGCAAAAGTTCTTCACTACCCTTGACCTGAAGTCAGGGTATCATCAAATTTACCTCGCGGAACACGACCGCGAGAAGACATCGTTCTCGGTAAATGGCGGCAAATACGAGTTTTGCCGTCTGCCGTTCGGCTTGAGAAATGCAAGCAGCATTTTTCAAAAGAGCCCTAGACGATGTGCTGAGAGAGCAAATCGGTAAAATATGTTACGTCTATGTAGACGATGTCATAATTTTCTCAGAAAACGAGTCCGACCATGTCCGCCACATCGATACCTTGCTGAAATGCTTGATCGAGGCGAATATGAGGGTGAGCCAAGAAAAGACAAAATTCTTCAAAGAAAGTGTTGAGTACCTCGGCTTCATCGTAAGCAAGGATGGGACTAAGTCCGACCCAGAAAAGGTAAAGGCCATTCAGGAATATCCTGAACCCAAATGTGTCTACAGTGTTAGATCGTTCCTTGGTTTGGCCAGCTATTACAGAGTCTTCATTAAAGACTTTGCAGCCATAGCTCGCCCGATAACTGACATCCTGAAAGGGGAAAACGGCTCGGTGAGTAGGCATATGTCTAAGAAGATTTGTGTTGAATTTAATGAAACTCAACGCAGCGCATTTCAAAGGCTTCGTAACATTCTGGCATCAGAGGATGTCATACTCAAGCACCCCGACTTTCAAAAGCCCTTTGACCTCACCACAGATGCGTCAGCAAGTGGCATCGGTGCAGTCCTATCGCAAAAAGGTAGGCCGATCACCATGATATATCCCGCACCCTGAGACAGGCTGAGCAAAATTATGCCACAAACGAAAGGGAATTGCTAGCCATTGTATGGGCCTTAGGTAAACTACAAAACTTTCTGTATGGCTCTAGGGAAATCAACATATTCACCGACCACCAGCCTCTCACGTTCGCTGTTGCCGACAAAAACACGAACGCTAAGATTAAGAGATGGAAATCCTATATAGACCAACACAATGCCAAGATTTTCTACAAACCTGGCAAGGAAAATTTCGTGGCAGATGCCCTGTCCAGGCAAAATCTTAACGCCTTACAAGACGAACCCCAGTCAGACGCTGCGACTATTCACAGTGGGCTGTCCCTGACCTACACGGTCGAAACCACAGATAAACCCTTAAATTGCTTTAGGAACCAGATCATTCTGTAGGCAGCACGTTTCCCGCTTAAGCGAAGCCTAGTGCTGTTCCGAAGCAAAACTCGCCACTTGATCAGTTTTACTGACAAGAGTTACCTGTTAAAAACTCTCAAAGAAGTTGTTAACCCTGACGTCGTGAATGCTATCCATTGCAACTTGCCTACACTGGCAAGCTTCCAACACGACCTCATTACCCACTTCCCAGCCACTCAATTCCGTCACTGCAAGAATGTCGTGTCGGATATAACTGATAAAAACGAACAGTACGAAATTGTCACTGCAGAGCACAACCGTGCACACAGAGCCGCGCAGGAAAATATCAAACAAGTCCTTCGAGACTACTATTTTCCAAAAATGGGCAGCATGACAAAGGAAGTGGTTGCTAATTGCAGGGTATGTACCCAAGCAAAGTACGACAGGCACCCGAAAAAGCAAGAGCTCGGGGAAACGCCCATCCCCAGTTATACTGGCGAAATGGTGCACATAGACATATTTTCAACAGACAGGAAGCTGTTCTTGACGTGCATTGACAAATTCTCTAACTTTGCAGTAGTGCAACCGGTTACATCTAGGACAATAGTGGACATCACAGGCCCCCTATTGCAGATTGTTAACCTTTTCCCCAACATCAAAAAAATCTATTGCGACAATGAGCCCGCTTTCAACTCAGAGACAATCACGTCAATGCTCAAAAACAACTACGGCATCGACATTGTGAACGCGCCTCCTCTGCACAGCGTGTCCAATGGCCAAGTTGAACGGTTCCACAGCACCTTGGCCGAAATAGCCAGATGCCTGAAGTAGGACAAAAAGACAAATGACACAGTAGAGCTAATCTTGAGAGCCATGGTGGAATATAACAAAACCGTGCACTCAGTTACTCGTGAGAGACCAATTGAGGTTCTTCACTCAGGGGCCCACGAGCGATGCCTGGAAATCAAGGCAAGATTAGCAAAGGCTCAGCAAGACAGCATCGGAAGATGCAACCCTTCCCGTCAAAACCGTGTGTTTGAGGTAGGAGAACACGTGATTGTAAAGAACAACAAGAGGTTAGGAAATAAACTAACCCCACTATGCACGGAACAAAAGTGCAAGCAGACCTGGGAACGTCTGTTCTTATTAAGGGGAGGGTGGTCCACAAGGACAACCTTAAGTAGGCACTCCCCTTGCAGTTAGTTAGTAGGTTACTTTAAGAAAGCCCGAGCACTACAGTCTCACCCTGTATCTAAATTCCAGGTTTACCCTCACGATGTTCATTACACTGGGATTAGCGAATGCACGGATTACCGACTTTTCGCATGCCAACTACATCCCTGTCGTAGATGATGATGTGCTGGTTTTTGAACAGCGTGACCTCTTAAAGCACTCAAGCAACTTGTCTGAATTCGCTGTTATGATAGACGAGACAGAAAAATTATCCGAGTCTTTTCCCCAATCGCATATGCGTAAGTTACTAGAGGTCGATACGGACCACCTTAGAACTTTGTTGTCCGTCCTTAAGGTCCATCATAGGATTGCCAGGAGTCTAGATTTCCTAGGTACAGCTTTAAAGGTTGGCTGGTACTCCCGATGCCACGGACCTTCTAAAGATAAAAATCACAGAGGCTAAACTAGTTGAGTCTAATTCCCGGCAGATAAAAATAAATTCCGAAACCTAGAAACAGATTAACAAGTTAACTGACACCATCAATAAGGTGATCAGTGTCCGTAAAAGCGACTTGGTTGCCACTCCACACTTGTATGAAGCGTTATTGGCAAGAAATAGGATGCTTTCTACTGAAATTCAAAATTTAATTCTCACTATTACTTTGGCCAAATCAAACATTGTAAATCCCACGATTCTTGACCATGCCGACTTGAAGTCTCTTGTAGAACAGGACACCCCTATCATCAGCTTAATAGAAGCATCCAAGATTAGAGTCCTCCAGTCCGAGAACAGTATTCATATTTTAATTGCCTATCCCAGAGACAAGTTCAGTTGCAACAAAGTCGCCGTTTACCCTGTATCCCACCAACACATCATCTTACGCCTCGACGAGGATACGTTGGCCGAATGCGAACATGACACCTTTGCGCTCACAGGATGCACAGATACCACACACTTCACGTTCTGCGAGCGGTCTCGGCGCGAATCTTGTGCGCGCTCACTCCACGCAGGGAGCGCAGCCCAATGCCACACTCAACCCAGCCACTTGCAGGAAGTAACTCCCGGAGATGACGGCGTTGTGATTATCAACGAAGCTTTAGCTCGCGTTAGCATCGATGGCAGCCCAGAAATACTGGTCGAGGGAACCCACCTGGTGACCTTCGAGAGAACGGCGACCATCAATGGCTCCGAGTTCGTAAACCTACGGAAAGCATTAAGCAAGCAGCCAGGCATTGCGCGCTTCCCATTACTTAACATCGTCGGGCACGACCCCGTGCTCAGCATCCCTCTGCTACACCGGATGAATAACGAGAACCTGCTCTCCATCCAAAGCTTTAAGGATGACGTGGAATCTGAAGGTTCGCCTAAACTCTGGTTCGTAGCTGGTGTGGTCCTGAACATTGGTTTAATTGGCTCCTTCGCACTTTATCTGGCATTAAGGAGAAGACGAGCCTCCATGGAGATACAGCGTACCATCGACACATTCAACATGACCGAGGACGGTCATAAACTTGAGGGGGGAGTAGTTGTCCCTTTCTTCTAGTGCGTTTTTGGGTTACCCCTTCTACTTCTGTTCTATTAATAGACACATAAGTAGGTATAGAAAAAAAACCCGAAGCCGATGTATTTTAATTTCTTCCTGTTCCGTTACCCCTTCCGCAAAATAAGCGACGCACGCACTAGCAGAAAGGGAAAACCGAACGTTCTCGAACAAATTTATATGCCCCGACCCTTATGCTGCTGTCTCTACCTACCGAGCCTACCGAGCCTTTGGGCAAGCGTCTCTTGTCTTTTTTGCCAAAACGTTCCTGCCTTACATGCCTTTTTTGCCAAAACGTTCCTGCTTAATATGAGCATCCACTTGAAGGGGCTATATAAATGCATAGTCAGCATTCCCACGCTGGCCATGCTGTGCCTATAGCATTCCTCCTCCTCCAGAGTCGTCGCTTGGCGACAATACATATATATATATATATAATTTATGCATATAAGCGTCGCTGCGCTGCAGCCTATGATGGCAGCGCTGCTTCTAAGCTTTAGGCTAAGAAACCTTATATATGTAGATCATAAGAACATTATCGATTCAATATTCAAATGAAGCGGAACCTTCTCCGCGTCATCCAATAAATGACATAAATCAAACTACCAAGTGTTTAATTAATTACATGGCGACCGTGACAGGACACGAACCTGCAATCTTCGGATCTTGCTGGCAAAACTATTTCATTATCTAGTGATTAAATTATTGGGCCTCAAAGTGAACCAATCTTCTTGGTCGTGGAATTCTAAAATACAATTGTATTTTGTAATGAAATCCAAGCCAATTATACCATCCCCTGGTATAGGAAAATTGTCAGGTAGGATATGGAATTTATGTGTTAATGCTGCATTTACAACACATAGTTCCAAATCTAAAGTACCTAGAGACTGAATTGTCCCTTGCCCGCTGACTGATATACTTGTTGTATTCAGTGAATTTATATTGTTTAACTTATTATTTCTGCTTTTATGCAGTGAAATTTCTGCACCTGTATCTATTAATAGAGTCACCATTGAATTGGTACTCATGTTCTTGAACTAAATAAGAATGCTTAAATTGAGATTGAATCTATACAGCCTTACTGTTGGCTGTTGCTCAAGGGGGCTGGACCCGAATTTATGTTTCTTACATTGTAAGTATTATTCATGTTGCTATTATGGTTTTGGTTTTGGTTACCCCAATGGTAACCTCCACCTCTATTATTATTCTGGTTACCGCCACGTCCTCTATTTCCTCCGCGGTAACCACCTCGGCCTCTATAATTTTTATTATAGTTACTATAATTACCTCGGCCATTACCTCTGTTTTGGTAATTTCCCCGGTTATTATTACCTCGAAAGTGTCCTCTATTGTTGTAGAATAACACACAATTCGAATCGCCGGTCATTTCCGTACAGCACTGTATGTATTTTTCAATCACACCATTCATCGTGTTGAAATATCCTGCTTCTAAAATGGTCTTGAGCTTTTCGTGCTCACAATTCTTTGTCATTGCAGAGATCGCTTCTTTTGTGGCGAATTTATCTGCATTGTTTGAATCTAGACCGTCATCTATGTAGGCTGCCTCAAGCGACCTACGTAGGTTTTCAATTTCAGTAGTATACTGCGCTGCAGATTTGCCGCGCTTTTGTGTATTTAGCAACTTGGCTTTAATGACATCATGCGATTCGCTTTTAACTGATGTCTTCAATACACTTATTATACCGATAATGGTCTTTTCACCATTGTATAATAAAGGACCGATTATCTTTGTCTTGATTACCTCGACTGCCAGCATCTCCTGATCTCCTTTTGTGAGATCTGTTAAACGGAGTGCCGTGGCGAATCTATTTAGATTTGGATCTCTTGCCGCCAAACTCAGGTATTGTGGACGAAATTTGCCGCACATATTCCCTTGAGGCTGCGGCTGATTCTGCCATAGTACTTGGCTTCCCTGTTTCCATTATTTCTAAAGAATCAGTATTTTCCGAAAGGTTACCGGCAATCGACGGCATACAATAGATAAATAACCTATGCCTGTCCGATACGTACAGTAGGCTTTCTCGCAGACGTTTGACAACGTCAGAAACTTGCAAGTTCTGTAAGCTAATTTGGAGTTACATTCGGTAACTAATTTTGTTACTTTATTATAATTATCTACTAAAATGTTGGCATGCTTTACTATGGTTTTATTCGATATCGGTGCTGCTTTATTTAAGCACTTGAAAGATTATTCGAATTCACTCCGTAATTTTTGAATTTCGGAAATAAGATTTTTCCATTCCATTTGCCTTAATATTTATAGACTAACCAATTTGGTTGACTATCAATTTCAATTTCTTTAACTATGACCCCTTCGATCATCGCCAGGTCCTTCCTTGAACAAACATGGAAGGGTGACCTTTTTAACTTAAAGATTGTCACGTAATGTACGAACAATAAATCGAAAAGAGGCATTGGTTCTCGCGATATCTGGAAGTTCGGGTCTTGCTTTTCTAGCTTTCTAATTACGTGCTGAATATGATTACCCATTATGTAAACTCTCTTTCGAATCCTCATCACAGCTGTCATTGGTAGAATTTCGTACATTGGTTTTGGTTACCCCTATGGTAACCTCCACATCTATTATTACCGCCACGTCCTCTATTTCCTCCGCGGTAACCACCTCTAGCGAATCTAAACATTCTCCTATTGTGTTAAAAATTGGATCCATTTCGAAATATGTTCTATGGAATATTTATTTATTATACCCTTCGACCATTGAAAATGGTCAAAAAAGGGTATACTAACTTTGTGCAAAATGTATGTAACAGGCATAAGGAGGCGTGGCAGACCCCATAAAGTATATATATTCTTGCTCAGGATCACTTATGTACTGTTTGTTTTTTGTTTTTATTATTCGTTATTATAATGTTATTTCTATCTCCTATTTCCGTTACTTTATACGGACCAGTATATTTATATTCTAGGTTATGACCTGTTTCATTTCGTAATAAGACTTTATCACCTACCGATATATCTATGTTGTTTATTTTCGTATCATATAATATCTTATTATTTTTCTTATTTTCTTCTAACATTATTCTAGCTCTTTTGTAAGCTACTTCTAATCTATATTTACTCTCCTTAGCATAGTCATTTATATTATATATTGGGTCTATGTTATCTATACTATTGAATTGTTTTGGTAAATTATTTGTTTTACCAAATACTAACTCATATGGACAGTAATTATGTGCCATTTAGGGGGTCGTGTTGAAACAGAAAACGAAGTATTGAAGCCATACATCCCAATCAGTGTTATCAACCGATATATATGAGCGTATGTATTCGTTGAAAGTTCTATGACTACGTTCTATTGTTCCAACGGTCTGGTGGTGGTGTGCCGTAGATGTTATATTTTCAATTCCTAGATTTTTGCATAAATCATTTATAATTGAATTCTTGTATTCTGTTCCCATGTCCGTAATGAACGTCTTCATTGGACCGTACTTCAGAATAAATGATTCAAAAATTGCTTTAGCGACAGTGTTCGCGTTCTTATTTGGAACTGGTATGGCAACTAAATATTTAGTTAGGTCACATATTAAAGTGACTGCATATTCATTGCCATTTTCTGATTTAGGTAGTGGACCAATAGTGTCTACTATCACCCTGTCGAAAGAATTTATTGGCGTATTGGTTATTATCAATGGGGTCTTGCTATGCTTTGTTATTTTAGCTTTTTGGCATTTTTGACATTTTCGTATATACTCAGTAATATCTCGAGTCATACCTTTCCAATAATAATGTCTTCTGACCTTGGCCAAGGTTTTTGAAATGCCGATATGCCCTCCTTGTATTGGGTCGTCATGGAATTTAGACAGTATAGCTTCTTTATCTTTTTGTTTTTCTATTAAGGTCACCGGGTTGAGTAGCGCTACTCTTAATGTTTTCAATATCTTATTGCCCATTTGTTTAAAATTATCTATTGAAACATGTTCAAAGATATTTTCCCACGGTGCCATTTTGAGTTGGCTGATTTTATTTATACCTGCATTTCAAGCCTTTGGAAAAATTGACCTAAGTCGAGGATTCCATTAGTATATAAATCGCTAACGTCGTATCTTGCAGTAATTTTTCTACCATGTTTAAATAAACATAGCATATGTTTTACATGCAAGGTCACTACTTTACGTACTTCGTCATTGTTTATGACTTCATATACGTTGGGCTTAAAAGCTTTTCTATATAGATTGCGTAGGCAATTCTATTTTATTGTTATCCGCGCGGATTTTCTGTCTATTTTGGTATCTCGTAGTGACTTTCATTATATTTCCCGCAATGTTTTGTAGATCTTTAATGGTTATTCTTGATAACGCATCAGCTACATGATTGTCTTTTCCCTTTAAATATTCGACTGTAAAGTCATACTCTTCTAATTCTAGCCTCATGCGTGTCAGTTTAGAGCTCGGATTGATCATAGAGAATAGATATATTAATGGTCTGTGATCTGTTTTAATTGTGAAGTTTTTTCCATAAATGTATGGTCTAAAATGTAATATTGCCCAGTGTATTGCAGCTAATTCCTGCTCAGTTGTACATTTATTACTTTTTCCTTTACTGAAAGCTCTTGATGCGTATGCAATGGGAAGTTGGAGTCCGTTATGGTTTTAAATTAAAACCGCTCCGCACGCTTGCTTACTTGCATCAGTAATTATACAGAATTCTTTGCTGAAATCAGGATATTGTAGCAAAGTAAGTTTTGTTTTTAAATATTGGAATGCGTTTTGGCATTCATCTGTCCATTCGAAAGGAACATTCTTTTTACATAATCTTGTTATGTGCCGTGAATATTCGGCGAAATTTTTGATGAAACGTCTATAATAATTGCAAAACGCAACGAAACGTCTAGCGCTGTCCGCATTGTGCGGCGTAGGATAATTCAGAATGACATCATATTTTTTGTCATCCGAAAGTATTCCTTTGTCTGTGCATTTATGACCGAGAAAAGTCACCTCATACATAAAAAATGAGCATTTTTCTGGATGTAACTTTAGATTGTATTTCCTACATTTCTCAAAAACGTCTGTTAAGTTTTTAAGCATATGTTCTTCAGAACAACCTATAACTATTAAGTCATCCATATAAAGGAATGCTTGTGAAGGTTCTAATCCAGAGAATGCTATAGTCATCATTCTCTGAAATGAATTAGGCGCTATTTTAATACCAAAAGGTAGTCGCGTGAAGCGATATGATCCATTGCTCGTTGAAAATGACGTTATATCTCTTGAACTTTTTATACCCTTCGACCATTGAAAATGGTCAAAAAAGGGTATACTAACTTTGTGCAAAATGTATGTAACAGGCATAAGGAGGCGTGGCAGACCCCATAAAGTATATATATTCTTGCTCAGGATCACTAGCCGAGTCGATTGAGACATGTCCGTCTGTCTGTCCGTCTGTCCGTCTGTCCGTCTGTCCGTCTGTTTGTTTGAGACAACAGATCTTAGCTATTAAAAAAGCTAGAGACACCAAATTTGGTATGAAGGTTCCTATATATTCGGGGCAGGTGAAGTTTATGTCAAATGTTTGGTGCCACGCCTACCGCCCCCGAAAATCGGTTATTTACGATTATTAAGCAAAGTAATGAACCTATAAAGTTGTGCTTTGGTATGTATAAAGCTGAATGCAATATGAACATATTCTCCAAATAACAATCCGATCGGACCAATAACACAGAAGTTATTCAAGTCAACGTTTTCAGTACAAATGTTCCGTACAGGCAGCAGCCGACGCGCTGCTTTGAGCAGTTGACGCCGACGTCGACGTTGCGTCGTGTCGCTTTACTCTTTACGCGCGTCGCTGTGTGAGTGCGAGCGAGTAAGCTTTATGTATTAAAAGTTTTTGTGCATAAATTTCTGTTTGGAATTATTAGTGTGGTTACACGTTTGTAACGTATTTGGAAAATTGGGAGAAGGGTATCTTACTGTCGGGCGCCCGACTGTAGCCTTACCTACTTGTTTCGAGTTCAATTTGATGAAATACTGACATTAAGTCAAGACATGAAAAATATTTTGCTCGTCCAAGTTGATCTAAAAAAATGGTGTCAATTCTTGGGAGTGGAAATTTATCGGACAGTAATTATACCCTTCGACCATTGAAAATGGTCAAAAAAGGGTATACTAACTTTGTGCAAAATGTATGTAACAGGCATAAGGAGGCGTGGCAGACCCCATAAAGTATATATATTCTTGCTCAGGATCACTAGCCGAGTCGATTGAGACATGTCCGTCTGTCTGTCCGTCTGTCCGTCTGTATGAGACAACAGATCTCAGCTATTAAAAAAGCTAGAGATACCAAATTTGGCATGAAGGTTCCCGTAAATCATAGGCAGATAAAGTTTATCTCAAATTTTTGATGCCACGCCCACCGCCCCCGCAAATCGGTAATTTACAATTATTAAGCAAAGTATTGAATTTATAAAGTTCTGCTTTGGTATGCATAAAGCTGAATGCAATATGAACATATCCTCCAAATTACAATCCGATCAAACCAATAACATCGAAGTTATTCAAGTCAACGTTTTCAGTACAAATGTTCGGTACGGGCAGCAGCCGACGCGCTGCTTTGAGCAGTTGACGCCGACGTCGACGTTGCGTCGCGTCGCTTTACTCTTTACGTGCGTCGCTGTGTGAGTGCGAGCGAGTAAGCTATATGTAGTATAAGTATTTGTGCAGAATTCTCTGTTTGAAATTATGAGTGTGGTTACACGTTTGTAACGGATTTAGAAAATTGGGAGAAGGGTATCTTACTGTCGGGCGCCCGACTGTAGCCTTACCCACTTGTTATACCCTTCGATCATTGAAAATGGTCAAAAAAGGGTATACTAACTTTGTGCAAAATGTATGTAACAGGCATAAGGAGGCTTGGCAGACCCCATAAAGTATATATATTCTTGCTCAGGATCACTAGCCGAGTCGATTGAGACATGTCCGTCTGTCTGTCCGTCTGTCCGTCCGTACGTCTGTCCGTCTGTCCGTCTGTTTGTTTGAGACAACAGATCTTAGCTATTAAAAAAGCTAGAGACGCCAAATTCGGTATGAAGGTTCCTATATATCCGGGGCAGGTGAAGTTTATGTCAAATGTTTGATGCCACGCCCACCGCCCCCGCAAATCGGTAATTTACGATTATTAAGCAAAGTATTGAATTTATAAAGTTCTGCTTCAGTATGTATAAAGCTGAATGCAATATAAACATATCCTCCAAATTACAATCCGATCGAACCAATAACATCGAAGTTATTCAAGTCAACGTTTTCAGTACAAATGTTCGGTACGGGCAGCAGCCGACGCGCTGCTTTGAGCAGTTGACGCCGACGTCGACGTTGCATCGTTTCGCTTTACTCTTTACGCGCGTCGCTGTGTGAGTGCGAGCGAGTAAGCTATATGTAGTAGAAGTATTTGTGCAGAATTCTCTGTTTGAAATTATGAGAATAGTTACACGTTTGTAACGGATTTAGAAAATTGGGAGAAGGGTATCTTACTGTCGGGCGCCCGACTGTAGCCTTACCCACTTGTTATACCCTTCGATCATTGAAAATGGTCAAAAAAGGGTATACTAACTTTGTGCAAAATGTATGTAACAGGCATAAGGAGGCGTGGCAGACCCCATAAAGTATATATATTCTTGCTCAGGATCACTAGCCGAGTCGATTGAGACATGTCCGTCTGTCTGTCAGTCTGTCCGTCTGTCCGTCTGTCCGGCTGTCCGTCTGTCCGTCTGTCCGTCTGTTTGTTTGAGACAACAGATCTCAGCTATTAAAAAAGCTAGAGACACCAAATTTGGTATGAAGGTTCCTATATATTCGGGGCAGGTGAAGTTTATGTCAAATGTTTGATGCCACGCCCACCGCCCCCGAAAATCGGTAATTTACGATTATTAAGCAAAGTATTAAACTTATAAAGTTCTGCTTCGGTATGTATAAAGCTGAATGCAATGTAAATATATCCTCCAAATTACAATCCGATCGGACCAATAACACAGAAGTTATTAAAGTCAGCGTTTTCAGTACAAATGTTCGGTACGAGCGGCAGCCGACGCGCTGCTTTGAGCAGTTGACGCCGACGTCGACGTTGCATCGTTTCGCTTTACTCTTTACGCGCGTCGCTGTGTGAGTGCGAGCGAGTAAGCTATATGTAGTAGAAGTATTTGTGCAGAATTCTCTGTTTGAAATTATGAGAATAGTTACACGTTTGTAACGGATTTAGAAAATTGGGAGAAGGGTATCTTACTGTCGGGCACCCGACTGTAGCCTTACCTACTTGTTTTTTACATACACTGGTTCATCATCTTTTAATCTCAGTTTTTGTTTATAGAAATTATTAGTATTATTGGTTCAGATTCCAATCCGAATATATCACTATATTGGGTGCACAAGCTTGAAAGTTGTGATTTGAATTGTGGAGGAAAGTTTTTATTAAGTTGAGATAATACAGATTTGTTTCTATTGTCTGGATTAGTTTTGACTACATCGTAGTTCGAAAGTGATTCGTACGCTAAATTATTTGTACTGACTACTTGATCTTTATTTGTTGTATTAAGTAGTCTTATAAAAGCGTTTTTAGATGTTGCTATGGTACTTGCTATGTAAATACCATGCTGAATTTCTTGATTTGGAATCAATACACTGTCTTCTTTTGAATCTAGTTCTATTTTTATTTATTCTAATAACTTGGTATCTTGCTGGCAGAAGTATTGAGTTGTTGCCAGAACTGTATGTTATAGGAATATTAATTGGAAATTTTAAGTTATTAGGTCTTATTATAAGCCAATCTTCAGATTGCTTGAAGTCTAATTGACAGTTGAATTTTCTAATAAAATCGATTCCTAAAATGCCATCACAAGGAATAGCGAATTGTAAATCCACGATATGAAAATCGTGTTGAAGTATATACTTAGTGGTCTGTATCTCTATAGAAGTTAGCCCCTTGGATTTGGTTACTTCTTTACTTATTCCTGTTATGTCGATAATATCATTTTCTTGTATGTCATGAGAAACATCAGAATTTTCTTTAACTATTGAAATTTCGGCACCTGTGTCTACTAAAAAGACAAGTTCTTTTCCTGTAGCTACATGGTTGAATGATACAAATACGTTCTGACTGAGATTAATGGTATGAATCCTTGCATTTTTTACTGTTGAGCATTTAAAGGGTTTTGTGAGTTTTCCGATGTATTGGTTACTCGGACGTTACTAGGGTTATTGTAGTTGTGGCCTCGATTCAAATTGCCCCGGCCTCTTGAGTTTCCTCTATATTGGCCGCGTCCGTTATTATATTGGTTATTGTAATTATTATTACGATAACGAAAGTTACCTCTGTAATTAGCACGCCCGCGGTATCCGCCGCGTTGTGGATTATTTTTATAATATAGAACAGAGTTTGGCTGTCCGGTTGCTTCTGTGCAACAATTTACAAATTTAGATACTGCCTCATTCATATTGTTGAAGGTACCAGCTTGCATGATAAGTTTTACCTTATCAATTGTGCAATTTTTAGTCATTGCTTTGACCGCATGCTGGGTGGAATAACTTCTGGCTAACTCTAGCGGTAAGCCGTCCGTTATATATGCACCTTCTAACATTTTTGTCATTTGCTCAACCTCTAGTGTGTATTGGTTAGCAGTTTTGTTGCGTTGCTGTAGGTTCATCAGTTTTGCTGATAGTACTTCTACAGTTTCGCCTTTGACATTGCTTTTTAATCTGGAAATTACTTCAGTTATTGTTGTTTCATTTTCGATTAAATTTCTGGCAGCACCTTTTAGTCTTGATTTTATTATGGAAACTGCTAATACTTCGTGTTCGCCTGTTATTAGTTCCAATATTTCTAGTGCATCAATAAAACTTTGCAAGTTTTCAGCTTTACCATCAAAAACTGGTACAAGCTTAGTTGCTGTATTAATAAGCTCAATATTATTTTGCGCCATTGTTCTGTTGTTGCCTACTTTATTCTCTATTGTGCTCGAAGAAGTGTCGGAATCTGTGGAATTATCCAGATCTGACGTCAAAACAGCTGGAATAGTGAGGTTATTTAAATCCTCCTCTTCTATTTTAGGGTTTGCTTCCTGATCTTCTGGCTCTATTTGGTCAGTGCCAGTTTCACTAGTTTCGATAGTAAGAGAAGTATTGAGTATAGTTGGTACAGATATATCCAGATTAAACTTTAGTTTAACTGATATTAAATTAGATCGTAGTCTGATCAAAAATTTGGATACTCGGGACCAATGATCTTGATTTAATTTATCTTTCTGTCCATATATAGGTGTTCGTGCTTGGTTAAAGCAATTTACTAATGTCTCTGAATGTTTCTTTATAGTATTTTTCTGAATTGGCCTGTTTTGTGTTAGTGATTTATATGATTTGTCAAAGTTGGTTTTTATGTTGTTTAATTCTTCATATATATCATTCCATTCCATTATTTTATTTGTCTGGCTCATATATTTCTTTTTTAAGCATTTATTATGCAATTTATACAATTTGTAAAAACAATTTGCGCACATTATAACAACAATTATTATTAACAATATGTGTATTAAATACAAGTCATAATTATTGGACTCTACTTTGTTAATGACGGCTGTGGAGTCCACAGATTTGACGTCTACTAGCCCCATTTCGGGTATATATATTTTTAAACTGTATGTATAATTATTAATTGTGTTCTCAGAAAATTTATCTATTGCATTACTCTGCATTTACTTTTAACAAATTTTCCTGCCTATCGTTTCGTATAGCTTTAAGGGCTACACTTCTAATCGAGCGGAGATGGTTCCGCACAATTTTACAATTTGTTTTTTTTTTTTAATTAATTGGTGTGCCTTACAGGGCAACAAAAAAAAAATTCTTTGGTGTGCCACACAGGGCAACAAAAAAAAAAAAAATTTTTCTCTCCGGTTGGTCCTCTGATCCTCCCTCGCAGGTGCAGGTGGCGGAGTGCGTCCCGCACTTGTTGATTACTGCTGCTGATGTCCTGGGCCTATGGGCTCAGGCGGGACCGGTGCTGGTCTTCGCACAGGTCTTCGGGTTAAACATGTAGATTTACACGCTGCGTCGTACAATGGTCCAGGGCAGTCATTCGGGCATACGTCCTTCCTCTTCGGCAATGGCTTGGGAGATGGAGGTTTTTTAATTATTTTTTCATTTATGATTTTTATATTTACTGAGTGAGTTGCGGGTTTTTGCTGTCTCTGCTGGAGGTTTTCTCTCAGAAAATCAAGTTCTGATGTTAGCTTCTGCGCCGTTGCCCATGGGGGTGGCGTTTTATTTGTATATAATAGCCATTTAATATGTGCTATTCTTTTGTTGATCTTGTTTTTCAGACCTCCGCGTCCCATCACCGCACTCTACTCACTCAGTAATTTTCTTTTTGTTTTTTTTTTGTGTCCAGTTTCTCGTTCCACCGCGCTGGTGTAAGGGACGGATTGCCTCTTACACTTGTAGTTGTTGCTGCCGATTTATCCAAATGCTCGCCTCTGCATACTTGTAGTTGTTGTTGTTGCTGCCGATTTATTCGTATGCACTCGTCTGCATATATTCCACCGTCGGTACAAGTGACGGATTGCCACTCGTACTTTGTCACTTTTTATGCAACTTTTTTAATTCTTTAATAATTCTTTAGGGTCGTCACGATCACGGTCACGGTCACCATATAATGAAATGACAACGCCGTGGACCTTTGGTTGTTTAATTATTCGATTTATTTTGGGAGCAGCGAAGGTGCCGCTCCCCATGTCAAAATGGATCTGCCTTAAACATTCTTTCTTAGGTTCTAATTAAGCCTAGGTCTCCTTGCTGCGCTGCCCACAGTTGGGCAGCAGAGAGACGGTTATGTATATATCTTATATATTATATATATGTATGCTCTCTTTAAGCTGGAGTGCTGTGGTATGTGCATGCACTTGAGTTCGATCGGGCGGTCGGCGCATGTAACAGAATGCTTACATATGGTCTTTCTTTGTGCGCGCTGATCGACTCATATTTCGGCCACTTAGGCTAAAGACCCGGGCTCTGTTTATGTAAACTTTGCAACAAACTTGGTACAGTAGATATTCAATATATATGTATACTACAGTTCATCCCATGTACTAATTACTTCTCTCTAAGCAACACTAGATCTTTGAAATTTAGATGGCGAAATCTATTGTACTAATTTACTGCAGGTGCCAAACTGTTTATTGTAAAAACAGCACTTTTTTCTGAGTATATGTACAAATTGTTTTCTTGGAATGCATTTAACACAACTTTGCCGTATTTTTTAGCAGCGCTTCCTTTTCATTAAATGTAGTAGAAATATTATATCTTGCTGCTGCGCTTACCGAGTACAAATTCATATGCAACTCCGGAATAAATAAAACTTTTTGCAGCACTAATACAGTATTTATACCCTTCGACCATTGAAAATGGTCAAAAAAGGGTATACTAACTTTGTGCAAAATGTATGTTACAGGCATAAGGAGGCGTGGCAGACCCCATAAAGTATATATATTCTTGCTCAGGATCACTAGCCGAGTCGATTGAGACATGTCCGTCTGTCTGTCCGTCTGTCCGTCTGTCCGTCTGTTTGTTTGAGACAACAGATCTTAGCTATTAAAAAAAGCTAGAGACACCAAATTTGGTATGAAGGTTCCTATATATTCGGGGCAGGTGAAGTTTATGTCAAATGTTTGATGCCACGCCCACCGCCCCCGCAAATCGATAATTTACGATTATTTAGCAAAGTATTAAACTTATAAAGTTGTGCTTTGGTATGCATAAAGGTAAATGCAATATGAACATAATTTCCAAATTACAATCCGATCGGACCAATAACACAGAAGTTATTATACCCTTCGACCATTGAAAATGGTCAAAAAAGGGTATACTAACTTTGTGCAAAATGTATGTAACAGGCATAAGGAGGCGTGGCAGACCCCATAAAGTATATATATTCTTGCTCAGGATCACTAGCCGAGTCGATTGAGACATGTCCGTCTGTCTGTCCGTCTGTCCGTCCGTCCGTCTGTCCGTCTGTCCGTCTGTATGAGACAACAGATCTCAGCTATTAAAAAAGCTAGAGGTACCCAATTTGGCATGAACGTTCCTATAAACCATAGGCAGATCAAGTTTATACCAAATGATTGATGCCACGCCCACCGCCCCCGCAAATCGGTTATTTGCGATTATTAGGCAAACTATTAAACCCATAACATTTTGCTTCGGTGTGTATAAAGCTAAATGCAATATAAACATATTCTCCAAATTACAATCCGATCGGACTAATAACACCGAAGTTATTAAAGTCAACGTTTTCAGTACAAATGTTCGGTACGGGCAGCAGCTTACGCGCTGCTTTGAGCAGTCGACGCCGACGTCGACGTTGCGTCGTGTCGCTTTACTCTTTACGCGCGTCGCTGTGTGAGTGCGAGCGAGTAAGCTATATGTAGTAGAAGTATTTATGCAGAATTCTCTGTTTGAAACTATGAGTGTGGTTACACGTTTGTAACGGATTTAGAAAATTGGGAGAAGGGTATCTTACTGTCGGGCGCCCGACTGTAGCCTTCCCACTTGTTAAAGTCAACGTTTTCAGTACAAATGTTCGGTACGGGCAGCAGCTTTTGCGCTGCTTTGAGCAGTCGACGCCGACGTCGACGTTGCGTCGTGTCGCTTTACTCTTTACGCGCGTCGCTGTGTGAGTGCGAGCGAGTAAGCTATATGTAGTAGAAGTATTTATGCAGAATTCTCTGTTTGAAACTATGAAAGTGGTTACACGTTTGTAACGGATTTTAAAAATTGGGAGAAGGGTATCTTACTGTCGGGCGCCCGACTGTAGCCTTACCTACTTGTTGAAATTATGATTGGGAGAAGGGTATCTTACTGTCGGGCGCCCGACTGTAAGATACCCTAACCTACTTGTTTGGCTCTTTTATACCCTTCGACCATTGAAAATGGTCAAAAAAAGGGTATACTAACTTTGTGCAAAATGTATGTAACAGGCATAAGGAGGCTTGGCAGACCCCATAAAGTATATATATTCTTGCTCAGGATCACTAGCCGAGTCGATTGAGACATATCCGTCTGTCTGTCCGTCTGTTTGTTTGAGACAACAGATCTTAGCTATTAAAAAAGCTAGAGACACCAAATTTGGTATGAAGGTTCCTATATATTCGGGGCAGGTGAAGTTTATGTCAAATGTTTGATGCCACGCCCACCGCCCCCGCAAATCGGTAATTTACGATTATTAAGCAAAGTATTGAACTTACAAAGTTCTGCTTCTATACGTATAAAGCTGAATGCAATATGAACATATTTTCCAAACTACAATCCGATCGGACCAATAACACAGAAGTTATTCAAGTCGACGTTTTCAGTACAAATGTTCGGTACGAGCAGCAGCCGACGCGCTGCTTTGAGCAGTTGACGCCGACGTCGACGTCGCGTCGTGTCGCTTTACTCTTTACGCGCGTCGCTGTGTGAGTGCGAGCGAGTAAGCTATATGTACTAGAAGTATTTGTGCAGAATTCTCTGTTTGAAATTGTGAGTGTGGTTACACGTTTGTAACGGATTTAGAAAATTGGGAGAAGGGTATCTTACTGTCGGGCGCCCGACTGTAGCCTTACCCACTTGTTTGTTTTCTCTTTATTTATATTTACAATACTTTTTTTATTGCCTTTCAGCAATCAAATTTTGTCTAAATCATTAGCTCTGCTTATGTATTTTTCCTTAAGGCATTTGTTATGCATTTTATATAGTTTATAGCATATATCAACCAACATAAATATATTATAAACAGATTATTATGATTTCCAGGTTTAAAGGCGCAACTTCAACGTTGTTGATAACATTGGGAGTAGAGTCCACTGACTTAACATCTACTAGACCCATGTTTGAAAAGAAGTTTTCTCCTAATACAGTTTTTTCTGAATATATATATATATATATATATATAATATAATATATATATAATAATAATATATAATATATATATATATTCATTTATTTTACAGTTTTCAAATGTTTATTTAATTAAATTGTTGTTGCTGATGATGTTTTTGTTGTTGTTTAGTTCATTCATTTATCGTTAACAATATACAAAAAGCATATACATATATGGTCTAAAGCTACAATGTATTCAAATGAGGAAACAAATTTACCATTAATTAATTTGGTACATGTGCAAATGAGGCAAAATTTGCGCTTAATATCGATTCATTAATATAAATAAATATATATATTATAGTAAGTATCACTAGATAATAATAATTTTCAATGTCTCGGCTATTAGACGTTTAGGCAAAATTTAATAAATAAAAAAAATATTGTCTTAAATTAAATTTTAAATTTTGTTAAATTTTTCTGCCTATTGTTTGTTGTATTTTTGATATTTTAATTGACGCTATTGCATCGGCTAAGAAGCCTTGCGGCGGTGAGATATTTAAAATTAATTCACCCATGTGAATTTACAGATTTCCTAACTTATTTTTTATACCCTTCGACCATTGAAAATGGTCAAAAAACTTTGTGCAAAATGTATGTAACAGGCATAGTCGATTGAGACATGTCCGTCTGTCTGTCCGTCTGTATGAGACAACAGATCTCAGCTACTAACAAGTGGGTAAGGGTACAGTCGGGCGCCCGACAGTAAGATACCCTTCTCTCAATTTTCTAAATCCGTTACAAACGTGTAACCATTTTCATAGTTTCGAACAGAGAATTCTGCATAAATACTTCTACTACATATAGCTTACTCACAGCGACGCGCGTAAAGAGTTAGGCGACACGACGCAACGTCGCCGTCGGCGTCAACTGCGTCAAAGCAGCGCGCAGGCTGCTGCCCGAAGCAGAACGTTATGGGTTTAATACTTTGCTTATTAATCGCAAATAACCGATTTGCGGGGGCGGTAGGCGTGGAATCAAACATTTGATATAAACTTGATCTGCCTATGGTTTATAGGAATCTTCATGCCAAATTTGGAATCTCTAGCTTTTTTAATAGCTGAGATTCGTTGTCTCATACAGACGGACAGACGGACAGACGGACGGACGGACAGACGGACAGACAGACGGACATGTCTCAATCGACTCGGCTAGTGATCCTGAGCAAGAATATATATACTTTATAGGGTCTGCCACGCCTCCTTATGCCTGTTACATACATTTTGCACAAAGTTAGTATACCCTTTTTTGACCATTTTTAATGGTCGAAGGGTATAAAAATATGCTTCGCAGTGCAATCAAAAAAAATTTGCACACAGTGCTATTTAAAAAACAAGAAAGCAAGGCTACCTTCGGCTTGCCGAAGGTTTCATACCCTTGCAGTTATACAAAATATATTATTTATTGAACAATTATAACAGTACATCGATTATATCATCCTCTTATAATTTCGAATACTCAGCCTCCTCACCACGACAAGGTCGCAATCCTCGAGGAGGCATATTTACAATACCTTAAACAACATTGCACATATATTCTTTAGTTTCAATAATAAAATAAATTAATTAACTAAATATTTAAAAATAAATTATTAAATTAGTGATTATAGCTAAGGAACACGCCGTCATGGTGACTATATGGAGTTTGATAAGTGATTGCGGCAGCACCGCTTACTGTGTTATCACAAAATATCCAACCAATTTGAGTTAAATGTTTTGTTGTTGGCACATTTTGTTGTTAATATTTAAAGTAGGCTCGAGGTGATCAGTGGTTGTTGATCGGCAAATGTTAAAATCTCCTAATATTACCAATTTTGTATTATTTTCAGCTGACGTTAGCCTTTCAACGTCATTTCTGATTTCATTTCGAAACCTTGTAATAGGAAAAGCTGTATTCCTATAAACAACTATGAATATTGTATGCAAGTATTTAAATGTTTTGTTATATTTCTTACATTATTAACTGTAACTGTTTCATATAAGAATGTTATGTTTTCCGATATATTTTATTTTGCATATATCAGTATACCATTTTTAGAAACAGCATTTGGTCGAATGTCTTTGTGTTGTAAAGGATCTGTTGGTCATAAAATCTAAATTTGGAAAGTTCTCATTCAAAAATGCGTTTGAATAACAGCTATTGATTTTTTGTTTAACATCTACATATAATAGTACTCAGATTTGCATAAAATTGCAACAAGAACCTTCGTTAGGCCGATCGTTGATCGTTATAAGTTATAAAATTTCGATTTGGATGTGGTAAGCCTGATAGCTATATCTTGAAATATAACGAAAATCGGCCGATAGGCTCCATGACAGCTATACGATATATCAGTCCGACTTATTTAAAGAGGGCAGAAATAAGAAGCTTGTGAGCAAAGTTTCATGAAGATAGCTCAATAACAGGGGGACTAATTTGCGTTGCAACAGACAGACGGACTGACTGATTGTTTCTATAACAGCTATATAATATAAACGTCTGAGATATTTAAATGGAAAAACAAAGGGCGGGTTACTGTATAACATTAAAAAGTATTGATAATGTGCGGTATTTCCAAAAACAAAACAGGTTTGCATACAAAAACCCTGATTTCAGCTGATTGTTCCTATGGCAGATATATGTTATAGTTGTCCGATTTTAATACAATTTTGACAGCACATTAAAAACGTAATAAGAATAAGATTTGCCAAATCTTGTTGCAATATCTTGAAAAACAACAAAAATCGGCCGATAGATTCTATGACAGCTATACGATATATCGGTCCGATCTGGCTCGTTCCGACTTATTTACAGCGTACAGCAAGCTTGTGTGCCAAGTTTCATGGAGATAGCTCAAAAACTGAGAGACTAGTTTGCGTTGCAACAGACGGACGGATGGACGGACGGACGGACGGACGGACGGACAGACGGACATCCATTTTTCGGCTCCTCTGGTGATGCTGATTCAGAATATATATACTTTATAGGGTCGGAGATGTCTCCTAAGGTGCGTAGCAATTTTCTGGCTAAAATTAATATACCCTCTGCAAGGGTATAACAAGTAGGTAAGGCTACAGTCGGGCGCCCGACAGTAAGATACCCTTCTCCCAATCATAATTTCAAACAGAGAATTCTGCACAAATACTTCTTCTACATTTGTACTGAAAACGTTGACTTTAATAACTTCTGTGTTATTGGTCCGATCAGATTGTTATTTGAAGAATATGTTCATATTGCATTCAGCTTTATACATACCAAAGCATAACTTTATAGGTTCATTACTTTGCTTAATAATCGTAAATAACCGATTTGCGGGGGTGGTGGGCGTGGCATCAAACATTTGACATAAACTTCACCTGCCCCGAATATATAGGAACCTTCATACCAAATTTGGTGTCTCTAGCTTTTTTAATAGCTAAGATCTGTTGTCTCAAACAAACAGACGGACAGACGGACGGACATGTCTCAATCGACTCGGCTAGTGATCCTGAGCAAGAATATATATACTTTATGGGGTCTGCCACGCCTCCTTATGCCTGTAACATACATTTTGCACAAAGTTAGTATACCCTTTTTTGACCATTTTCAATGGTCGAAGGGTATAAATACTGTATTAGTGCTGCAAAAAGATTTATTTATTCCGGAGTTGCATATGAATTTGTACTCGGTAAGCGCAGCAGCAAGATATAATATTTCTACTACATTTATTGAAAAGGAAGCGCTGCTAAAAAATACGGCAAAGTTGTGTTAAATGCATTCCAAGAAAACAATTTGTACATATACTCAGAAAAAAGTGCTGTTTTTACAATAAACAGTTTGGCACCTGCAGTAAATTAGTACAATAGATTTCGCCATCTAAATTTCAAAGATCTAGTTTTGCGTAGAGAGAAGTAATTAGTACATGGGATGAACATCGAAAACATAGGAGAGAAAATTAATTGTGACACATGCAATCAGTCAAAACTTTGTTTGTTGCCGTTCCCACAAAAGTCAAATCCAGGAACACAGGAAGTGCCCGAATTGGAACATACAGATGTATGTGAACCAATGAATGTGAAGTCAATCGCTGGAAATAGATATTTCCTTACGTTTGTTGATGATTACTCGCGAAAAATTTATGTTTTCTTTTTGCAAACCAAAAGTCTAGTTTTTGAGAAATTTAAAAAGTTTTAAAGCTTTGTGGAATGCCAAACCGGATAGAAATTCAAGTCGCTACGAAGCGACAACGGAACGGAATCCGTTAACAAGGAGTTCACAAAACACTTGGAAAAATGTGGCATCAAACGGCAGTTGACGGTTCCCTACACCCCGCAGCAGAACGGGGTAGCAGAACTCGCCAATCGTACAATTGTGGACATAGCGAAGTATCTGTTAATTCACGCAGGGCTAGAGGAGTTCCTGTGGGCAGAGGCTGTAACCACGGCAGTCTATTTGAGAAACAGATGTCCTACAAAAGCACTGGCAGGAGGTACATCATTTGAGGCTTGAAAAGGCCACAAGCCGTCAGTTAAGCACATGAGAGTAAGTGCAAGTTTAAGGCAAAGGGAAAGGAATACATCTTCCTTGGCTATTCCTTTGAAGCAAAAGCATATCGCTTATATGACAGAGAGAAACGATCCATAATTGAAAGGCGAAACGTTCGATTTGTCAAAGGTGAGTTTTGCACAAAAACGATTAAAAACTGTGAACCTAGTGAACAAAATACCGACTTTATGACAAACATCATTCGCCTTGAGTTATGCACTTATACTCCAGAAAACGAGCAGATTGCAGCGACTCAGGCAAAGAGGAGGAGGAGATTGTGAGCGCAAGCGATAATGAAGGCAGTGATGACGGGAATGGTATAAGGGACTCTTAGCAGGACGAAACCACACCCAGACGAGGACCTGGATGGCCCAAACTAATACGTACAGCGCAGTCAGGCCGGCCGAAGAAGCAGTACCAGGTGCTCAACAGTCTGTACTATATGGATGACATTGAGACACCGAAATCCGGTACAGATGCAGAGCAGGGTCATGATTGGCAAAAGTCAATGCAAAATGAATTCGACGCTCTTCAAGCAAACGATACATGGACGTTATTTGAGCTACCTCAAGGACACAAGGTTATCGGTTCGAAATGGGTATATCGAATCAAGAGAAACAAAGATGGCGATATAGATAGCTTCAAATCACGATTGGTTGCTCAAGGCTGTGGGCAACAATTTGGCGTAGATTATTGGGAAACGTTCTCACCTGTTATCCGCTATGAGACGATTTGTATGCTGTTTGCAATCGCTGCTGAACAACAATTGTGTGTGCACCAAGTCGACATAGCAAACGCATACCTGAACAGCAGGCTTCATTAATTAGTGTACATGATGCAGCCGCCGAATTTATCGACAAGCATCATCCGAACAAGGTTCTTAAGCTACAAAACGCATGGTATGAACAGCTGTCGTCCAGTAAGCACACCGTTTGACCCAGGGTACCAAGTGGGATGCACGAGTGAAAGCTGTGTCCAGGTGAATATTAAAGGGTTTCAGTCACTAATTGGTTCGGTTATGCATTTAACAGTCCTGAGTCGATCAGACAATTTGCACGCTGTAAGCAAATTGTCGCAAAGAAACTCTGATCCACACGAAGAATACGAGTTGCGGGTACTATGAATCTGAGTATCATATACCGCAGGTCTCGCAAATCAATCAAAGGTTTTGTTGACGCTGATTGGGCTAACGAAAAGGACAGAAAATCCTACAGCGGTTACGCATTCTTCATGGCTGGAAGTGCGTTTTCTTGGTCGTCAACGAAGCAAAGCGTTGTCGCGTTAAGCAGCACAGAAGCGGAGTACATCGCGTTATCCATGGCTGCCAAAGAAGCTATCTACTTGAAAAGACTTCTACATGAGATTGGGTGGTCAGAGCAACCGGAACCGATGACCATATTTGGCGACAACATAAGTGCTTAACACATAGCGCAGAGTCCTGTGCATCACAAGCGCACAAAACACATTGACATAAAATATTACTTTATACGAGACAAAATAGAGTCAAATGATATTGAATTAAAGTATGTAACAACAAACGATAATGTTGCCGATGTACTAACAAAATTAATAAGAACAAGTGGGTAAGGCTACAGTCGGGCGCCCGACAGTAAGATACCCTTCTCCCAATTTTCTAAATCCGCTACAAACGTGTAACCACACTCATAATTTCAAACAGAGAATTCTGCACAAATACTTATACTACATATAGCTTACTCGCTCGCACTCACACAGCGACGCGCGTAAAGAGTAAAGCGACGCGACGCAACGTCGACGTCGGCGTCAACTGCTCAAAGCAGCGCGTCGGCTGCTGCCCGTACCGAACATTTGTACTGAAAACGTTGACTTGAATAACTTCGATGTTATTGGTTCGATCGGATTGGAGGATTTGTTTATATTGCATTCAGCTTTATACATACTGAAGCAGAACTTTATAAATTCAATACTTTGCTTAATAATCGTAAATTACCGATTTTCGGGGGCGGTGGGCGTGGCATCAAACATTTGACATAAAATTCACCTGCCCCGGATATATAGGAACCTTCATACCGAATTTGGCGTCTCTAGCTTTTTTAATAGCTAAGATCTGTTGTCTCAAACAAACAGACGGACAGACGGACGGACGGACAGACGGACAGACGGACAGACAGACGGACATGTCTCAATCGACTCGGCTAGTGATCCTGAGCAAGAATATATATACTTTATGGGGTCTGCCACGCCTCCTTATGCCTGTTACATACATTTTGCACAAAGTTAGTATATCCTTTTTTGACCATTTTCAATGGTCGAAGGGTATAATAAGCACAACGGCTTTGTAAAGAATCTTGGCATGTGTTGAATTATATAATATGTAGCTTAAGAAGAAGTATTGAATATGTAACAGCCGTTAACATTTTAATGTAAGCTAACACATTATCCGACAAGACTGTACAGCCGTTACTGAACAATCTGGCAACATTGTATGAAGCATCAGTTTTAGTATTACTCTTTATACTTAGTTCTGACCGTTCGACCGTACCACTTCGTTGTGACTTTCCTTAATTGATTTACATAAACTCCTGCAACACTTATACCAGCAGATTATGTTGCGACATAAGCATCAGCGGCCGGTCAGCCGCCGACATCCGCCCAAAAAGCTGACACCACATTCTTCTCTCGTAGACAGGGCAGCACATGCATTTACATTCATATATATAAACACTTTCTGCTGTATTAAGTACTTTATTTCTAAGAAGCACATTGTTATACACACATACAAATTCATGTTAGCTTATTTAAGTTGACACCGCATTCTTTTCTCGTAGATAAGGCAGCATATGCATTTACATACATACATATAAACACTTTCTGCTGTATCAAGTACTTTATTTCTAAGAATCACAACATTGTCATACAAATATATTTATTCATGTTAGCTTATTTAAGTCGAAGAATATAGACGGCAATTCAGTTGATAGCCAACAGCAAACACAACAGCAAGTGCCTTTTCCTTCTCGAAAACTTCACAGCGACGGCAACAAAAGCGGGGCTCAAGTCAACCTCTACCCAACTAAAAACTGCATTAATACCTACCATTGACTCCACGGAGGTAACTGGCGCAGCCGGAAAACTGGAATGGAAAATACATTACAAAACCTATTATTAATTTTACTGTAAGTAGTTGTGAGAAAAGAGCAAGAATGAAGAAGTACGTTCAAACAAAATAAAAAGTGCAAAATGTCTAAAAATCTTAAAAGAGATTACAGCAAAAGTTCTACTACAATACATAAACCGCCTAAACAAACATACAAGAAGCTCATACAAAAAAATCTACACCTAACTAATCTTAAATATGATGTGTTCGTGAAACATGATATGTGTTGAAATCAATCGTTTATCATCAAGTACCATATCCCCGTATTCGCGAACATAACATACCTACAAAAAAAATAAATAATAATAATATATATACAACAAATATCATACATATGTACATACGCCTAAAAGTGAAGTATAATGTACTTGTGTGAAATCAATCGCTGATAATCACTGCCGAACTCTAGTAAGGCCAAGTACCACATCACTATTTCCATGTATATATACATATATGCAAAACAATCAAAACAACATACACACATACAAATATTTCAAATGTAAAAAAAATTGTATATATAAAAAGTGAAGTGTACCTGTGTGGCATCAATATTAAAGGCCTGGTACCACATCACAAAAATATATATATACAACAAAAAACAAGTCGGAAAGGCTACAGTAGAGCGCGCCCGACTTAGGTATACCCGCTTCAACTATGCGAAAAAGCACGTCTCACAGTCTCAAATTTGTTTTCACTATGAAAGTTTTACGCGGTTCTAATTGGATATCGTCAATTTGCTTTCAGTATCTTCCAGTTAGAACTTATCAGAGGGCTTGTAATGATGAATGTGTAAAAGAGACGCCTATATAATGCTTCACATATTTATTAAGAAATTCAATACATCCAACCAGATGTGTCGTTTTTGTTGTACATTGATGCAAAATATCACTTAAGATTTTAACTGGCCTTAAATAAGATAAAACTTCGTTAACATCAATTTTTAAAGAAGTTAAAAATAGAACAGAAAAAAACAAAATTCAAAATTTTGGCTCAACACACCACACCACCACCCTCGTGAGGACTTGAAAAATGAACATCCAAAAAACTTAGACTACGCAGTCTGCATTTATAACCGCTCTGCCATTAGCTCATGTTTAATAAGATCGGTAACAAAGCTCACACATGCAAAAATATCATTTACTTGCATCGGGGTTTGATAGGATTAGAACCCGTACCCTTCTGCATGACAGACGGCGACCACATCCACGCAGCCACTGCAGCTATTCGACAACTACGATAAAATTGCAATGATGATCAGTGCAATAATTTTGGTACATATAATTAAAAAAAAGCTTGCCGCCTGAGTTGAACCTGGATCATGCATATCTAACATAATAAAACAGACAAAAACACGTGGTCACATGGCACTAAGGAAATAGAAATATCTTCCACATTTATAGTCCAATCTTACTGACATTTTAACAAAACGTCCGCAAGATAGTATTTATAACGTATATATAAAACTGTTGCTGTAGACCTAATATTGCGGCTGTAATCAATTTTTTTCGATTTATGGGGGCGGGTGGGGGCGTGGCTAAGATCCAAAATAAACTTGATCAGCCTGCAGTAATAACACATATTGTCACCAAATTTAAAAACTCTAGCTCTTCTAATAGATGAGATCCAGGTGTTCACACGGACGGACAGACAGACAGACGGACGGACGGACGGACAGACGGACATGGCTATATCGACTCGGCTGTTGATACTGATTCAGAATATATACACTTTATGGGGTCGGAGATGTCTCCTTCTGCCTGTTACATACATTTTCGGCTCGAACAAAGTTATAATACCCTTCTACTCTATAAGTAGCGGGTATAAATATATGTTACAAAATCATATATGCATACGTGTAAAAGTGACGTGTAATGTACTTGTGTGAACCACATCACTACTTTCAGATACATATTCAAACCATCAAAGCAACATACGCACATACAAACATTCCAAATACAAACAAGTGGGTAAGGCTACAGTCGGGCGCCCGACAGTAAGATACCCTTCTCCCAATTTTCTAAATCCGTTACAAACCTGTAACCACTTTCATAGTTTCAAACAGAGAATTCTGCACAAATACTTCTACTACATATAGCTTACTCGCTCGCACTCACACAGCGACGCGCGTAAATAGTAAAGCGACACGACGAAACGTCGACGTCAGCGTCGACTGCTCAAAGCAGCGCGCAAGCTGCTGCCCGTACCGAACATTTGTACTGAAAACGTTGACTTTAATAATTTCTGTGTTATTGGTCCGATCGGATTGTAATTTGTAGAATATGTTTATATTGCATTAAGCTTTGTACATACCAAAGCAGAACGTTATGGATTTAATACTTTGCTTAATAATGGGCGTGGAATCAAACATTCGATATAAACTTGATCTGCCTATGATTTATAGGAACCTTCTTGTCAAATTTGGTATCTCTAGCTTTTTTAATAGCTGAGATCTGTTGTCTCATACAGACGGACAGACAGACGGACATGGCTCAATCGACTCGGCTAGTGATCCTGAGCAAGAATATATATACTTTATGGGGTCTGCCACGCCTCCTTATGCCTGTTATATACATTTTGCACAAAGTTAGTATACCCTTTTTTGACCATTTTCAATGGTCGAAGGGTATAATAATACGGCTTGTAGTATGTTAAGTTAATCAGCAATTTAATTATTGCTATTTTTAGGATAGAACCTTTCGAGAACACCACCAAGTTCAATGATCAAAACGAGAGTAAAATCTATTTTTAGCAACAGGAGAAGGCAAGAGCACAAAGTAAAGACTTACAGCTAGCTTATGCTAATTAACAGCGTAAGTTTTCAGTTATATTATGTTAAAGTGATTTCATGTTATATGTATGTATGTATCAGAGAACTGCAACATGCATGCATGCACAACAAGCCACTCAAAAATGAATGAGATTTTTGCCACTCGATCTTCATTTTGCACAGGCCGCACATAGCACACGCCTCAAGCCGCGCAAGCCTCTAATAGCAAGAGCCTCAGATAGCGGGAGACTCTAAAAGCAAGAGACGCAAAAGGCAGGAGCCGCAAAAGGCAGGAAAGTTTTGGCAAAAAAGTCAAGAGACGCATGCCCAAAGGCTCGGTAGGTAGAGACAGCAGCACAAGGGTCGGGGCATACAAATTTGTTCGAGAACGTTCGGTTTTCCCTTTCTGCTAGTGCGTGCCTCGCTTTCGTTACAAACAAGTATAATTTGAAATGCATCGGCATCGGTTTTTTTTCTATACCTACTTATGTGTCCATTAACAGAACATAAGTAAAAGGGGTAACCCAAAAACGCAATAGAAAAAAACGTTCTCGCACAAATTTGTATGCCCCGACCCTTGTGCTGCTGTCTCTACCTACCGAGCCTGCCAAGCCTCTTTTGCCAAAACGTTCCTGCCTTACTTGTCTTTTTTGCCAAAACGTTTCTGCCTTTTGCGGCTCCTGCCTTTTGCGTCTCTTGCTTTTAGAGTCTCCCGCTATCTGAGGCTCTTGCTATTAGAGGCTTGCGCGGCTTGAGGCGTGTGCTATGTGCGGCCTGTGCAAAATGAAGATCGAGTGGCAAGAATCACATTCATTTTTGAGTGTTGTTTATGCATGCATGTTGCAGTTCTCTGGTATGTATATTACTTAAGCACAAGAACTACTTCCTAATAGAAACAAGAAAGCAAGGCTACCTTCGGCTTGCCGAAGTTTTTATACCCTTGCAGTTATACAACTGACAACGGACTGACTGATTGTTCCTATAACAGCTATAGAATATAAACGTCTGAGATATTTAAATGGAAAAACTAAGGGCGGGTTACTGTATAACATTAAAAAGTATTCATAATGTGCGTTATTTCCAAAAACAAAACAGGTTTGCATACAAAAACCCTGATTTCATCCGATTGTTCCACTATATATGTTATAGTGGTCCGATTTTAATACAATTTTGACAGCACATTAAAAACGTAATGAGAATAAGATTTGTCAAATCTTGTTGCAATATCTTGAAAAACAACAAAAATCGGCCGATTGCTTCTATGACAGCTATACGATATATCGGTCCGATCTGGCTCGTTCCGACTTATTTACAGCGTACAGCAATAAGAAGCTTGTGTGCCAAGTTTCATGAAGATAGCTCAAAAACTGAGAGACTAGTTTGCGTTGCAACAGACGGACGGACGGACAGACGGACATCCATTGTTCGACTGCTCTGGTGATGCTGATTTAGAATATATATACTTTATAAGGTCGGAAATGTCTCCTATATATATATTGCATTCAGCTTTATACATACTGAAGCAGAACTTTATAAATTCAATACTTTGCTTAATAATCGTAAATTACCGATTTTCGGGGGCGGTGGGCGTGGCATCAAACATTTGACATAAAATTCACCTGCCCCGGATATATAGGAACCTTCATACCGAATTTGGCGTCTCTAGCTTTTTTAATAGCTAAGATCTGTTGTCTCAAACAAACAGACGGACAGACGGACGGACGGACAGACGGACAGACGGACAGACAGACGGACATGTCTCAATCGACTCGGCTAGTGATCCTGAGCAAGAATATATATACTTTATGGGGTCTGCCACGCCTCCTTATGCCTGTTACATACATTTTGCACAAAGTTAGTATATCCTTTTTTGACCATTTTCAATGGTCGAAGGGTATAATAAGCACAACGGCTTTGTAAAGAATCTTGGCATGTGTTGAATTATATAATATGTAGCTTAAGAAGAAGTATTGAATATGTAACAGCCGTTAACATTTTAATGTAAGCTAACACATTATCCGACAAGACTGTACAGCCGTTACTGAACAATCTGGCAACATTGTATGAAGCATCAGTTTTAGTATTACTCTTTATACTTAGTTCTGACCGTTCGACCGTACCACTTCGTTGTGACTTTCCTTAATTGATTTACATAAACTCCTGCAACACTTATACCAGCAGATTATGTTGCGACATAAGCATCAGCGGCCGGTCAGCCGCCGACATCCGCCCAAAAAGCTGACACCACATTCTTCTCTCGTAGACAGGGCAGCACATGCATTTACATTCATATATATAAACACTTTCTGCTGTATTAAGTACTTTATTTCTAAGAAGCACATTGTTATACACACATACAAATTCATGTTAGCTTATTTAAGTTGACACCGCATTCTTTTCTCGTAGATAAGGCAGCATATGCATTTACATACATACATATAAACACTTTCTGCTGTATCAAGTACTTTATTTCTAAGAATCACAACATTGTCATACAAATATATTTATTCATGTTAGCTTATTTAAGTCGAAGAATATAGACGGCAATTCAGTTGATAGCCAACAGCAAACACAACAGCAAGTGCCTTTTCCTTCTCGAAAACTTCACAGCGACGGCAACAAAAGCGGGGCTCAAGTCAACCTCTACCCAACTAAAAACTGCATTAATACCTACCATTGACTCCACGGAGGTAACTGGCGCAGCCGGAAAACTGGAATGGAAAATACATTACAAAACCTATTATTAATTTTACTGTAAGTAGTTGTGAGAAAAGAGCAAGAATGAAGAAGTACGTTCAAACAAAATAAAAAGTGCAAAATGTCTAAAAATCTTAAAAGAGATTACAGCAAAAGTTCTACTACAATACATAAACCGCCTAAACAAACATACAAGAAGCTCATACAAAAAAAATCTACACCTAACTAATCTTAAATATGATGTGTTCGTGAAACATGATATGTGTTGAAATCAATCGTTTATCATCAAGTACCATATCCCCGTATTCGCGAACATAACATACCTACAAAAAAAATAAATAATAATAATATATATACAACAAATATCATACATATGTACATACGCCTAAAAGTGAAGTATAATGTACTTGTGTGAAATCAATCGCTGATAATCACTGCCGAACTCTAGTAAGGCCAAGTACCACATCACTATTTCCATGTATATATACATATATGCAAAACAATCAAAACAACATACACACATACAAATATTTCAAATGTAAAAAAATTGTATATATAAAAAGTGAAGTGTACCTGTGTGGCATCAATATTAAAGGCCTGGTACCACATCACAAAAATATATATATACAACAAAAAACAAGTCGGAAAGGCTACAGTAGAGCGCGCCCGACTTAGGTATACCCGCTTCAACTATGCGAAAAAGCACGTCTCACAGTCTCAAATTTGTTTTCACTATGAAAGTTTTACGCGGTTCTAATTGGATATCGTCAATTTGCTTTCAGTATCTTCCAGTTAGAACTTATCAGAGGGCTTGTAATGATGAATGTGTAAAAGAGACGCCTATATAATGCTTCACATATTTATTAAGAAATTCAATACATCCAACCAGATGTGTCGTTTTTGTTGTACATTGATGCAAAATATCACTTAAGATTTTAACTGGCCTTAAATAAGATAAAACTTCGTTAACATCAATTTTTAAAGAAGTTAAAAATAGAACAGAAAAAAACAAAATTCAAAATTTTGGCTCAACACACCACACCACCACCCTCGTGAGGACTTGAAAAATGAACATCCAAAAAACTTAGACTACGCAGTCTGCATTTATAACCGCTCTGCCATTAGCTCATGTTTAATAAGATCGGTAACAAAGCTCACACATGCAAAAATATCATTTACTTGCATCGGGGTTTGATAGGATTAGAACCCGTACCCTTCTGCATGACAGACGGCGACCACATCCACGCAGCCACTGCAGCTATTCGACAACTACGATAAAATTGCAATGATGATCAGTGCAATAATTTTGGTACATATAATTAAAAAAAAAGCTTGCCGCCTGAGTTGAACCTGGATCTTGCATATCTAACATAATAAAACAGACAAAAACACGTGGTCACATGGCACTAAGGAAATAGAAATATCTTCCACATTTATAGTCCAATCTTACTGACATTTTAACAAAACGTCCGCAAGATAGTATTTATAACGTATATATAAAACTGTTGCTGTAGACCTAATATTGCGGCTGTAATCAATTTTTTCGATTTATGGGGGCGGGTGGGGGCGTGGCTAAGATCCAAAATAAACTTGATCAGCCTGCAGTAATAACACATATTGTCACCAAATTTAAAAACTCTAGCTCTTCTAATAGATGAGATCCAGGTGTTCACACGGACGGACAGACAGACAGACGGACGGACGGACGGACAGACGGACATGGCTATATCGACTCGGCTGTTGATACTGATTCAGAATATATACACTTTATGGGGTCGGAGATGTCTCCTTCTGCCTGTTACATACATTTTCGGCTCGAACAAAGTTATAATACCCTTCTACTCTATAAGTAGCGGGTATAAATATATGTTACAAAATCATATATGCATACGTGTAAAAGTGACGTGTAATGTACTTGTGTGAACCACATCACTACTTTCAGATACATATTCAAACCATCAAAGCAACATACGCACATACAAACATTCCAAATACAAACAAGTGGGTAAGGCTACAGTCGGGCGCCCGACAGTAAGATACCCTTCTCCCAATTTTCTAAATCCGTTACAAACCTGTAACCACTTTCATAGTTTCAAACAGAGAATTCTGCACAAATACTTCTACTACATATAGCTTACTCGCTCGCACTCACACAGCGACGCGCGTAAATAGTAAAGCGACACGACGAAACGTCGACGTCAGCGTCGACTGCTCAAAGCAGCGCGCAAGCTGCTGCCCGTACCGAACATTTGTACTGAAAACGTTGACTTTAATAATTTCTGTGTTATTGGTCCGATCGGATTGTAATTTGTAGAATATGTTTATATTGCATTAAGCTTTGTACATACCAAAGCAGAACGTTATGGATTTAATACTTTGCTTAATAATGGGCGTGGAATCAAACATTCGATATAAACTTGATCTGCCTATGATTTATAGGAACCTTCTTGTCAAATTTGGTATCTCTAGCTTTTTTAATAGCTGAGATCTGTTGTCTCATACAGACGGACAGACAGACGGACATGGCTCAATCAACTCGGCTAGTGATCCTGAGCAAGAATATATATACTTTATGCCACGCCTCCTTATGCCTGTTACATACATTTTGCACAAAGTTAGTATACCCTTTTTTTGACCATTTTCAATGGTCGAAGGGTATAAAAATATTATATGAACAGCAAAGTGTATGATTTTTAAGGCCAGGTACAAAACAAAAAAATTACATATAAATTGCACACCTTAATAAAAAAACAAGTCGGAAAGGCTACAGTCGAGCGCGCCCGACTGTGGTATACCCGCTACCACCATGCGAAAAAAACACGTCTTACAGTTTCAAATTTGTTTTGACTTTGAAAGTTGCACGTGGTTTCTATTAGATGTTGCCGCATTGCTCTCAGTGCTTTGCAATTAGAAATCATCAGAGGGCTTTTAATTATGAATGTGTAAAAGAGACGCCTATTTAATGCTTTACATATTTATTCAGAAATTTAATAATCCCACCAGATTTGTCGTTTATGTTTTACATATATTGCTGTATGCTGCGAAATATGACTAAATATTCTAAATTTCTTAAAATATAGTAAAAACTTCGTTAACATTGATTTTAAATAAAGATAACGCATATGCAAAAAAAAAAAGAACAGAAAATTAAAACATAAAATTTTTTACCGACGCGAGGTCTTGAACCATGGACCTCCAAAAACTCGGCCTATGCAGTCTGCAACTATAACAGCTCCGCCATTAGCTCATTTTGAATTTGCTCGGTAAAGTTGCATTATGAGACCATTCAGCTTGTCGTACAGGCCAAAAAGAAATTATTATTGTGTCTCGTGTGTGTGTGTAAGATACCAACTCACTCCCCTTAAAATTCTGTATAATAATTTTAAATGCTTGAAAAAAGCTAACCACATCCAAAAATATCAACCACTTGCATCGGGGTTGGGTTGGATTAGAACTCGTGCCCTTCCGCACGTCAGTCGGCGACCACATCCACGCAGTCACTGCAGCTATCTGTCGACCCATATAAAATTGCAATGATGACAGTGCAATAATTTTGGTACATATAATTGAAAAAAAAGCTTGCCGCCGGAGTTGAACCTGGATCTTGTATATCTAACATAATAAAACAGACAAAAACACGTGTTCACATTGCACTACTATATCCTTAATATCTTCCACATTTATAGTCCAATCTTACTGAAATTTTCAGGAAACGTCCGCAAGATGGTATTTATAACGTATTTATAAAACTGTTGCTGCAAAGCTAATATTGCGGCTGTAATAGATTTTTTTCAATTTATTGAGGCGGGGGGGGGCGTGGCTAAAATCCAATAATCCAGTAATAACACATGTTGCCACCAAATTTGGGAACTCTAGCTCTTATAATAGCTGAGATCCAGGTGTTCACACGGACGGACAGACAGACAGACGGACAGACGGACATGGCTATATCGACTCGGCTGTTGATACTGATTCAGAATATATATACTTTATGGGGTCGGAGAAATCTGCTTCTGCCTGTTACATACATTTTCGGTTCGAACAAAGTTATAATACCCTTCTACTCTACGAGTAGCGGGTATAAACAAATTTTGAACATGCATCTATATTCCCATTCTTTCACACAAATAAATTATTTAAATAATACATACAAACACTAATATCACTATATTACGGAGATAAACACACAAAAATACACTATCCAACAACCAAAAACAAGTAATTAGATTCACAGAATTCATTGTAAATTGTATTATTAAATGTCAAAAAAAAAACAAGTAGGTAAGGCTACAGTCGGGCGCCCGACAGTAAGATACCCTTCTCCCAATTTTTAAAATCCGTTACAAGCGTGTAACTATACTCATAATTTCAAACAAAAATTCTGCACAAATTCTTCTATTACATATAGCTTACTCGCTCGCACTCACACAGCGACGCGCGTAAAGAGTAAAGCGACACGACGCAAAGTCGCCGTCGGCGTCAACTGCGTCAAAGCAGCGCGCAGGCTGCTGCCCGTACGGAACATTTGTACTGAAACGTTGACTTGAATAACTTCTGTGTGGTTGGTCCGATCGGATTGTAATTTGGAGGATATGTTCATATTGCATTCAGCTTTATACATACCGAACATACAGAACCCTATAAGTTGAATACTTTGCCTAATAATCGTAAATTACCGATTTGCGGGAGCGGTGGGCGTGGCATCAATCATTTGACATAAACTTTATCTGCCTATGATTTATAGGAACCTTCATTTCAAATTTGGTGTCTCTAGCTTTTTTAATAGCTGAGATCTGTTGTCTCATACAGACGGACAGACGGACAGACAGACGGACATGTCTCAATCGACTCGGCTAGTGATCCTGAGCAAGAATATATATACTTTATGGGGTCTGCCACGCCTCCTTATGCCTGTTATATACATTTTGCACAAAGTTAGTATACCCTTTTTTGACCATTTTCAATGGTCGAAGGGTATAATAATACGGCTTGTAGTATGTTAAGTTAATCAGCAATTTAATTATTGCTATTTTTAGGATAGAACCTTTCGAGAACACCACCAAGTTCAATGATCAAAACGAGAGTAAAATCTATTTTTAGCAACAGGAGAAGGCAAGAGCACAAAGTAAAGACTTACAGCTAGCTTATGCTAATTAACAGCGTAAGTTTTCAGTTATATTATGTTAAAGTGATTTCATGTTATATGTATGTATGTATCAGAGAACTGCAACATGCATGCATGCACAACAAGCCACTCAAAAATGAATGAGATTTTTGCCACTCGATCTTCATTTTGCACAGGCCGCACATAGCACACGCCTCAAGCCGCGCAAGCCTCTAATAGCAAGAGCCTCAGATAGCGGGAGACTCTAAAAGCAAGAGACGCAAAAGGCAGGAGCCGCAAAAGGCAGGAAAGTTTTGGCAAAAAAGTCAAGAGACGCATGCCCAAAGGCTCGGTAGGTAGAGACAGCAGCACAAGGGTCGGGGCATACAAATTTGTTCGAGAACGTTCGGTTTTCCCTTTCTGCTAGTGCGTGCCTCGCTTTCGTTACAAACAAGTATAATTTGAAATGCATCGGCATCGGTTTTTTTCTATACCTACTTATGTGTCCATTAACAGAACATAAGTAAAAGGGGTAACCCAAAAACGCAATAGAAAAAAACGTTCTCGCACAAATTTGTATGCCCCCGACCCTTGTGCTGCTGTCTCTACCTACCGAGCCTGCCAAGCCTCTTTTGCCAAAACGTTCCTGCCTTACTTGTCTTTTTGCCAAAACGTTTCTGCCTTTTGCGGCTCCTGCCTTTTGCGTCTCTTGCTTTTAGAGTCTCCCGCTATCTGAGGCTCTTGCTATTAGAGGCTTGCGCGGCTTGAGGCGTGTGCTATGTGCGGCCTGTGCAAAATGAAGATCGAGTGGCAAGAATCACATTCATTTTTGAGTGTTGTTTATGCATGCATGTTGCAGTTCTCTGGTATGTATATTACTTAAGCACAAGAACTACTTCCTAATAGAAACAAGAAAGCAAGGCTACCTTCGGCTTGCCGAAGTTTTTATACCCTTGCAGTTATACAACTGACAACGGACTGACTGATTGTTCCTATAACAGCTATAGAATATAAACGTCTGAGATATTTAAATGGAAAAACTAAGGGCGGGTTACTGTATAACATTAAAAAGTATTCATAATGTGCGTTATTTCCAAAAAACAAAACAGGTTTGCATACAAAAACCCTGATTTCATCCGATTGTTCCACTATATATGTTATAGTGGTCCGATTTTAATACAATTTTGACAGCACATTAAAAACGTAATGAGAATAAGATTTGTCAAATCTTGTTGCAATATCTTGAAAAACAACAAAAATCGGCCGATTGCTTCTATGACAGCTATACGATATATCGGTCCGATCTGGCTCGTTCCGACTTATTTACAGCGTACAGCAATAAGAAGCTTGTGTGCCAAGTTTCATGAAGATAGCTCAAAAACTGAGAGACTAGTTTGCGTTGCAACAGACGGACGGACGGACAGACGGACATCCATTGTTCGACTGCTCTGGTGATGCTGATTTAGAATATATATACTTTATAAGGTCGGAAATGTCTCCTAAGGTGCGTTGCAAACTTCTGGCTAAAATTAATATACCCTCTGCAAGGGTATAAAAAGCTACAACTAAATATAAAAGTACATTTTGGTTATAATACTAAATGACTCGGATCCAACATTCCGGCCACGTAGAAGGAATAAACTTAAAAAAAAAATTACATCAAATAATTGGCAAAACCGCCAACTTATGGATTAGCCTTTTAAAAACGCCGGTTGCCGTTTTCACCTCGGCCACTCGAAGCTTGCCATCCTCTCCTTTTATGATTGGTTTAACTCTGCCTGTAAACCAATGCTGGGGTAGAGTGTTGTCGTCGTGCACGATAACCAATGCGCCGACCTCGAGATTGTCCGCCTTGACCTGCCCCTTGGCCTTGCCTTGCAGCTCCAGGATGTAGTCCCTGGACCACGCTTGCCAGAACCGCTATCTGAGCATTGCCAGCAGCTGCCACCTGCGCCTATACTGCCACCATTTGATCTGCTCGTCGCGCTCGGACCCTTGCGGTTCCCGGTATCCGCTGCGAACGACTGCAGTTGAGACCTCTGCTCCTTGAATGCCTTCAGAAGGTCGTGAAGCTGCTTCCTGGCTCCTAGAAAATTCGTCGCTTTGTCGGAATATATCCTCCGCGAAACGCCACGCCTTGCGATGAAACTTCTAAGGGCAATAATAAACGAATTAGTGGATAAATCAGGAACCAACTATATGTAAACAGCCTTTAAAGCAAAACATACGAATATTGCTATATACATTTTAATTGGTGGCCGGCCACGAATTCGTAATGAATTATTTATCGGTCCACAAAAATCAACTCCACAGATATAAAAGGGACGCACTGCGGCAAATCTGTCTGTGGGTAGGTCACCCATTATTTGGCCTATTCATTTTGGCTTTTATCGAAAACAATGAATGCATCTACGAACTATTTGAGTGCATTCTCTTCGAGCATTTACGATCCAAATCTCTTGTCGAAGCAGACTGAGCATTGTTTTTGTACCGGCATGGTAATATTTTAAATGTAAATGTCGAAGATATATTTCAACCAAATGATTTTTGTTTGGCAATCAAATCGGAAATTTAGTGTCATGTGACAATGGAGCATTAAAAATCTGCCACCTACTCTTAAAGAAAAGCGTCTTTTACTTTCAGAGAATTTTTGGACGAAGGAAGTTGATGCCTGGAAACTAGGCTGTAGGGGTTTGGCTTTCTTAATCTTGTCATATTCATTTACATACTCTTTTTATACCCTTCGACCATTGAAAATGGTCAAAAAAGGGTATACTAACTTTGTGCAAAATGTATGTAACAGGCATAAGGAGGCGTGGCAGACCCCATAAAGTATATATATTCTTGCTCAGGATCACTAGCCGAGTCGATTGAGACATGTCCGTCTGTCTGTCCGACTGTCCGTCCGTCCGTCTGTCCGTCTGTCCGTCTGTCCGTCTGTATGAGACAACAGATCTCAGCTATTAAAAAAGCTAGAGGTACCCAATTTGGCATGAACGTTCCTATAAACCATAGGCAGATCAAGTTTATACCAAATGATTGATGCCACGCCCACCGCCCCCGCAAATCGGTTATTTGCGATTATTATGCAAACTATTAAACCCATAACGTTTTGCTTCGGTGTGTATAAAGCTAAATGCAATATAAACATATTCTCCAAATTACAATCCGATCGGACTAATAACACCGAAGTTATTAAAGTCAACGTTTTCAGTACAAATGTTCGGTACGGGCAGCAGCCGACGCGCTGCTTTGAGCAGTCGACGCCGACATCGACGTTGCGTCGATTCGCTTTGCTCTTTACGCTCGTCGCTTTGTGAGTGCGAGCGAGTAAGCTATATGTAGTAGAAGTATTTATGCAGAATTCTCTGTTTGAAACTATGAGTGTGGTTACACGTTTGTAACGGATTTAGAAAATTGGGAGAAGGGTATCTTACTGTCGGGCGCCCGACTGTAGCCTTCCCACTTGTTATACCCTTCGACCATTGAAAATGGTCAAAAAGGGTATACTAACTTTGTGCAAAATGTATGTAACAGGCATAAGGAGGCGTGGCAGACCCCATAAAGTATATATATTCTTGCTCAGGATCACTAGCCGAGTCGATTGAGACATGTCCGTCTGTCTGTCCGTCTGTACGTCTGTCCGTCTGTCCGTCTGTATGAGACAACAGATCTCAGCTATTAAAAAAGCTAGAGATACCAAATTTGGCATGAAGGTTCCTGTAAATCATAGGCAGATAAAGTTTATCTCAAATTTTTGATGCCACGCCCACCGCCCCCGCAAATCGGTAATTTACGGTTATTAAGCAAAGTATTGAACTTATAAAGTTCTGCTTCGGCATGTATAAAGCTGAATGCAATGTGAACATAACCTCCAAATTACAATCCGATCGGAATAATAACACAGAAGTTATTCAAGTCAACGTTTTCAGTACAAATGTTCGGTACGAGCAGCAGCCGACGCGCTGCTTTGAGCAGTTGACGCCGACGTCGACGTCGACGTTGCGTCGTGTCGCTTTACTCTTTACGCGCGTCGCTGTGTGAGTGCGAGCGAGTAAGCTATATGTAGTAGAAGTATTTGTGCAGAATTCTCTGTTTGAAACTATGAAAGTGGTTACACGTTTGTAACGGATTTAGAAAATTGGGAGAAGGGTATCTTAGTGTCGGGCGCCCGACTGTAGCCTTACCTACTTGTTTTTGAATAATTTTAAATAATTTTAACGAGGCGAAATGCAGCTCATTGGAACTTAATTGTTTTGATCGTTTCTGTATTTACACAAATTTAGAAATTTTTATATGTCAAAGCGTCAATTGCTTCAGTATTCTTGGCACTTCGAGCAGCGATCCCGGTTCACTTCGTTGGCGCCATCGTTCCTCTTGTAGACGTTTCACAAATAATATCGTCTGTGTACTACGAATATTCTACCAAGACTACCCTCTCTCTTTTCATGCACGCTCGCTCGTCGCCAAAATCTATTACACAGGCTGCTCATGACACACTTGCCAACCTGCTCATTCACAGACACAGCAAATAGCCAGTCCAATCTCGCTCACACACTTCTTCTAGTGATGTACACAGGACGAACCAACGGAAGAGGCAACACACCAAACACGTAGGCACGGGTCACGCTCAGTGAGAGAATTTACAGTTAGTCCTCTCAACGATTCTCGGTGATATAAAGAACACAAGACAGCAATGACGGTTGTTCTGTTTTCTCTAATCATCTTTATTACAATTTTGACACATACAGTATTCATGTTGCTGTACTAAATTCAAATAATACTACCAATGCTCCGACACGGCCAATCCTGACTTTTACACTTCCTCGTGTATAAATTTAGCAATTCATGTTGATATGCCCTGCTCAAGTATTTCTTCCTCTTTCTTTTAATCAATTTAAAACATTATCTTTACGACTAATTTGATATTCAAATCCTACAGATGAATGTCCAGATAGCGCAGCAAGTCTACCTTTGTTTCTCGATGAGGCCTTTTGGATCATGACGTTACCCTCTCTGGCACTGTCTCTTGCGTATGTTTCAACGCCACTTGTACCCTCACTGGTACCAATTGCGTCTGTTTCAACGCCAGTACCCTCACTGGCACTGTCTCCTGCGTATGTTTCAACGCTACCATTTGCGTCTGTTTCAACGCCACCAGTCGTCATATCCTCATCCATCTCCGCAGAAGCTGTCTCGACCGGTAACGCCCTCAAACACTCATGAGGGTACTTGTAGGTTCGCTTGCTTGATTGTAATTGACTTCAAAAAATATCGGTCTCCTTCAAGTTACTCGGTTATAACAAACGGGCCTTAAATTTAGGATCTAGTTTGGTCTGATTTCTTTCTTCGCACTTAAGCAGAACATGATCACCCACTTTATGCTTTACAACGTTTGCCTTACTTATATCGCTTCTTTCCTTAGCATTACTTTCTATATTAAATTTTGCTTATGCTCTTAGATTCTGTAGATTTTAATATTTTTTTCAACAATATTCGAGAGCATCCCTAATGGTCTTACGTCTTTGCCGATTAAAATCTGTAACGGACTAAACTTAGTGACCCGATTAAATGTGCAATTTATTGCTAACTGAACCTATTTTAATGCCTCTTGCCACGAACGTTGGCCTGTCAGTAAACTTTTAAGGGTACTCATTAAACGCTCGACCTGTCCATTCGCTCGACTAGCTCCTGTGGCAATTAAATCCAACTTGATATTATGAACAGAGCAAAACTTCTGAAACTCAGATCCCGCAAAGCATCGTCCCTTATCTGCTATGATACGGGATGCTACCCCAAACAAGGAAATAACTGCCTTTACTGATACTATACAATTGGCTGTACATATTCAGAGTATGGTGTAAATAAACGTATTTTGTAAACGCATCTATAAGGACTATGATATACTCTTTTTGGTCGTTCTGGCTACTAAGTTTACCTATGATGTCTATATGTACCGTATGAAAAGGTATTTCGATTTTAGGTATCGGATGCATTTCTTGTTGAATTTTCCCAGATTGTGGTTTCGATAGTTTGCACGTGATGCAATTGTCAACGAACTTTCGTACGTATTTTGTCATTCATACAAACCAGCAACAGCTTTACACTTTGTCAAGAGTCTTTTCCCAACCAAGGTGCATTATAGCCTCGTGAATGTGGTGAATGACAGCCCACCTATAAGACCTTGGAACTACAGGCAACCAACGGGTTCTACCATTCCTCTGAATTTTACGATACAGCAAACCAGCTCTCAACTCATATGTACTAGCAAGACTCTCGTTCAATTGATTGTATTGAAGTTTAGAGATTAAATTTGTTATTTCGAGATCTCGCTGCTGTTCAGCTATAAGCCAGGTGTCACTCAATTCAGTTAAATCTACACGCATTTCAGGAGCTTTTGGCAGCAAACTGTAATTTCTTCGTTATCGGGTTTCTTGAGAAGAAGTCCGCATGCGCCATGCGTTTTCTCTTCCTATACACAATATCGAATTCAAAAGATTGTAAATACAACCACCATCGATTTACTTTGTCATCTAACTCAATCTTTTGTTGACTTGCCTTTTAAGAGTTCAGTCGGTATATACTGTAAATTTGATACCCTTCAAATAATGTTGTTAATATTTCACTGCGTCGGGGTTTCCAAAAGATATGAATTATACCTTGACTCTGCTGGGGTTGTACATTTACTGTAGTTCTCAATAACATGGTTTTTATCGCTTATCTTGTGCATGAGTATCGCACCATAGCCCACAGAGCTAGCATCTGTATGAAGCTCAACCGGATATTGTGGATCAAAAATTGTTAATACCGGACTACTATTAAAACTATTATTGTCTTTAGAATTAAGACAAAATAGAGGCTTTACTGTTTCCGAGAATTTTGGCACGAATTGTCGAAAGTATGATGCTTATCCAATAAACTGTCCTAGCTGCGTGTTTGCGGAGGTGGCAATTCAACTAATGCCTGCAACTTTCGAGGATTAGGTCTTAGCTCACCTGCTTCTACTTCGTAACCAAGATACTCAATTTATGATTTTATAAATGCACATTTTTCGAAATTAAATGAGAATCCAGTTTGAATGAGAGTTTCTATGACTGTCTGTAATCTTGTAATTGCCCCCATTTTAGTTTCGGCCACAACTAAGTAAACCACAACATACGAATACGAAAGTGGCCCCAACGCTTTTATTATTGCCCGCTGAAACACTGACGCATTGCCACAAACTTAAACTGTCCTTCCGGTGTAACAAATGCCATACGCTCTACTGAATCTGGGTGAATAGGTTTTTGGTAGAATCCGCATGTCCAGCCAAGAAAACCTGCAATTTGTTCCGAGATAAGAGGCAACGGGAATTTATCCGACACTGTATTAGCATTTAGCTCTCTATAGTCGACGCATAAGCGATCAGTCCCGTTTTTCTTTCTAACCAATAAAATTGGACTCGCAAATGGGGAACAGCTCGGTCTTATAATATTTGCCGCCAACAATTCGTCAATCTTTGCACGAACAGTTTGCTTCTCATCTACACTAAGTCTATATGGTCGCCTTTGTACCGTTTTATTTGGATCTATTAAACGAATTTCTAACTGACCTGTGTTAACTTGTGTCTTTGGAACTCCTGAGATAAAGTGTTCCATGTATGGTTTCAAGATGTTTATTAAACGGCTCTTGTCAGCTTCATTCAACTCTACATTTTCGTTAATACAATCTTCATATGTTTTGGGTTCAGTTACAACATTAATCAGTTTTACTTTATAAATGCAGAATCTGTCTGACTCAATCGTCACTCCGAAACCTTGACTTAAAATCTCCCTTCATATCATGATATCGTGTTTCAAGTACTTGTCCATAATCCCATGAAATAACATTTCCAGGATAAAGTCATTAATGGTAACATTTAAAATGTTCAAAATTTGCGTAGAGCTACATACAGAATCGTTTCCAATACCCTTTAGCATTACTACAATTTGAAGTCTTTTACCAGAGAATTTTCTAGCAGCGCTTTCCTTAATGAGTGAACACTGGGCTCCGGAATCAAAGCAAAAATCAATGAACTCACCAGAATGAACGAGCACACCTTTTAGTTCCATTACCGAACATATGTTATCTCTCTTTTCAGTGCTTTGTCCAATCAAAAGGCACCCAGTAGAAATGTGTCCAGCCTGTCCACACTTATAGCATATTACGTTCGACTTATTCTCTTTTGCCTTCATACCAACGCCTCCAGCATGCCCGCTTCCCGATGATTGTGATTCCCGATTTTTCGCCTGGGGCAGTCTGCGATTTTGTGCCCTGACTTTCCACAATAATGGCAAATGATGTTTGAAAATTTTTGCTTCTTCCTTTCTGGCCCCAAAGTTGTGTCTGCCTTCGAAGTCTCATGACGCTGCCCGATTTCGTATACCTGCAACTGTTGCTGGAATTTGCTACGCGACTTAATGTTTGTGGTGCATACAAGCTTTTTCAGTATGCTGTCCTTGCGCTCCATTTTTCTCATTTTCGTCATTCTAGCAGCTTGTGAAGTGTTGCTGCAGCTGTTTCTACGCCGACAAATCTTTGCGTAAATAGTTGCTTGAATTCAACCCAAGTCATGCCAGGAAAACAGATCTGTGAAAGCCATGGCGATGCACTGCCTTCCAAAGCTTTGCTGAGAGCAATCACAAGTGCACTACCCTCAAGTGGGTTTTTAATAAAAATCATGTCGACCGTAATACTCCAAGCACATGAATCGGCGCCAGCAGCTTCGGGATTGTATTTTGGTAAAAACACCGTCTTTGGCTCATGAGGCGCTGCGCTGGCCTGCATTGTTCGCAGCAACTCCATAAAATTTATATTTTGTTGCTCCAAAATTTGGCGCAACTCAGAGTTAGGAGGGTCAAATCCCACTTATGATGTCGAAGCGTCAATTGCTTCAGTATTCTTAGTACCTCGAGCAGCGAGCCCCGTTCCCTTCGTTGGCGCCATCGTTCCACTTGTAGTCGTTTCACAAATAATATCGTCTGTGTACTACGAATATTCTACCAAGACTGCCCTCTCTCTTTTCATGCACGCTCGCTCGTCGCCTAAATCTATTTCGCAGTTTGCTCATGACACACTTGCCATCCTGCTCATTCGCACACACAGCAAATAGCCAGTCCAGTCTCGCTAACACACTTCTTCTAGTGATGTACACAGGATGAACCAACGGAAGAGGCAACACACCAAACACATAGGCACGGGTCACACTCAGTGAGAGAATTTACAGTTAGTCCTCTCACCGACTCTCGGTGATATAAAGAACACAAGACAGCAATGGCGGTTGTTCTGTTTTCTCTATTCTTTTTTTTTACAATTTTGACACATACAATATTCATGTTGCTGTACTAAATTCAAATAATGCTACCAATGTTCCGACATATATATAGGCGAGAATACGAACTAGCTTTGTATACGACCCAATGCGACTTATCCATTTTTAAATTTTCTTCCGTAGCAATAAAGACATTTGCAGTTTTCTTAAATTCTAAATCTTGGCATGTCAGCTGGAATCGCTATATGATTATTTTTGGGCCAATATTCTTCATTTTCTAATAAAAAGTAAGGTCCATTGAACCAAAGAGAATCATTCAGTTCCTGAACAGTACATCTGCGAGATGCAATATCTGCTGGATTTAATTTAGTTTGTACATGTTGCCAGGATATTCCCTGAGGCAACTCTTGAATTGTAGTAATACGATTGGCTACGAAAGTTGCAAGCATGGAAGGCGAAGTATTTATCCAATGTAGTGTGATTTCAGAATCTGTCCAAAAATACACACTCTCGATTCTACAATGGTCAAGTACATGTTTTATTGAAGACCAAAATTGAGCCAACATTGTGGCCGCACATAATTCAAGCCTTGGCATTGTTTTTGTTTTTAATGGACCTACCGTTTAAGTGCTCGAACATATAAATAACAACTATAAGCATGGCTGGATGCGTCTGCAAATCCATGAATCTGAACTCTTGAGCACTAGCATTGGTACTTCAAGAGTATGTATATCCTGCAAATTTTTGCGTGAAATTTGACCACCTTGTAGTCAAAGGCATGGGGATAGACTCATCCCAATCTCATTTCAACTGCCATATTTCTTGCAGCAACATTTTTGGAGTGACGCTTATTGGACTCAGTAGTCCAGGTAGATCGAACAAACAAGCACTGATCGAATGTATTGTGCGCTTTGTTTGTCAAAGCAATATCGAAATATATCAGCTTTTGGAATCCACGTCATTCCTAAGGTCTTGGTAGAATCGGCATCATTGAATTTAAAGGATTCTTCACATAGATTTCCTTTTAATAATTGTGGGTGGTTAGAAAACCACATTGCTTATTTTAGTTCGCCTGAAACTAAGACTTCCGACACTTGTTTACATATTAAATTTAGTGTATCAAGGTCGTCAGTCATTGCAAATCACTTCAGCTCCAGTGGCATGCGAATCCTTATGGAGAAAACCAAGTTCTTTTTGCGATCTTTTTCAGCCACCATTACTTATCTATACATTTTTTCTACATCGTCTTTTTAGTGCATACCGATTCAAACGAAACCGAATTAACGACAGAATTAGTTCCCTCTGAATAGTAGGACCCACAATAAGCACATCATTTAATGATTTCTGTGATATTGTCTTGAACGAGGCATCAAAACCAACTCAAAGTTTTGTGGTACTACTATCAGGTCTCAGGACACACTGATGTGGTATGAAATAATGTGGTCCTGGTGGAATATGATTATTTGTAGCTCAAGGTACTCTTTCATAAATTGAGTGTACATTGAATAGAAAATATGCTTTCATTTCCTAGTGAACGGACGTGTTTTTTTTGTGCGCTTCGATTTTTCGGCTTTTTTTATTAAAAACAACCGGTGTTTTTACTTTAATTTACTTTAAAACCGAAGTTCTAAATTTAGCCCGTGCACGACGGGTGTGCATGTTCTTAAAATTAGTCAAACTTATTGTCAAAAAAGGGTATACTAACTTTGTGCAAAATGTATGTTACAGGCATAAGGAGGTGTGGCAGACCCCATAAAGTATATATATTCTTGCTCAGGATCACTAGCCGATTCGATTGAGACATGTCTATTAAAAAAGCTAGAGATACCAAATTTGGCATGAAGGTTCCTATAAACCATAGGCAGATCAAGTTTACATCAAATGTTTGAAATGTTTGCTTAGAGCAGTCGACGCCGACGTCAACGTTGCGTCGTGTCGCTTTTCTTTTTACGCGCGTGGCTGTGTGAGTGCGAGCGTGTAAGCAATATGTAGTACACGTATTTGTGCAGAATTCTCTGTTTGAAACTATGAAAGTGGTTTGTAACGGATTTAGAAAATTGGGAGAAGGGTATCGTTACTGTCGGGCGCCCGACTGTAGCCTTACCCACTTGTTTTTATTACCTTTTCTCTCTCTGCTCTCTGCCCTTTACGCGCGTTAAGTTCTTTCTCTTGCGCTCATCCCTTTTTATACTGCTACTCGTAGAGGAGAAGGGTATTATAACTTTGTTCGAACCGAAAATGTATGTAACAGGCAGAAGGAGACATCTCCGACCCCATAAAGTATATATATTCTGAATCGGTATCAACAGCCGAGTCGATATAGCCATGTCCGTCTGTCCGTCTGTCTGTCTGTCCGTCCGTGTGAACACCTGGATCTCAGCCATTATAAGTGCTAGAGTTCCCAAATTTGGTGACAACATGTGTTATTACTGCATGCTGATCAAGTTTATTTTGGATTTTAGCCAGGCTTCCACCCGCCTCCATAAATTGAAAAAAATCTATTGCAGCCGCAATATTAGCTTTGCAGCAAAAGTTTTATAAATACGTTATAAATACCATCTTGCGGACGTTTCCTGAAAATTTCAGTAAGATTGGACTATAAATGTGGAAGATATTAAGGATATAGTAGTGCCATGTGACCACGTGTTTTTGTCTGTTTTAATATGTTAGATATGCAAGATCCAGGTTCAACTCCGGCGGCAAGCTTTTTTTTTTTCAATTATATGTACCAAAATTATTGCACTGTCATCATTGCAATTTTATATGGGTCGACAGATAGCTGCAGTGACTGCGTGGATGTGGTCGCCGACTGACGAGCGAAAGGGCACGAGTTCTAATCCGACCCAACCCCGATGCAAGTGGTTGATATTTTTGGATGTGGTTAGCTTTTTTCAAGCATTTAAAATCATTAAACAGAATTTTAAGGGGAATGAGTTGGTATTGTCTTACACACACACACACACACGAGACACAATAATAATTTCTTTTTGGCCTTTTCGACAAGCTGAATGGTCTCATAATGCAACTTTACCGAGCAAATTCAAAATGCGCTAATGGCAGAGCTGTTAAAGTTGCAGACTGCATAGGCCGAGTTTTTTGGAGGTCCATGGTTCAAGACCTCGCGCCGGAAAAAAATTTTATGTTTTAATTTTCTGTTCTTTTTTTTTTTTTTTTTGCATGTGCGTTATCTTTATTTAAAATCAATGTTAACGAAGTTTTTACTATATTTTAAGAAATTTAGAATATTTAGTCATATTTCGCAGCATACAGCAATATATGTAAAACATAAACGACAAATCTGGTGGGATTATTAAATTTCTGAATAAATATGTGAAGTATTAAATAGGCGTCTCTTTTACACATTCATAATTAAAAGCCCTCTGATGATTTCTAATTGCAAAGCACTGAGAGCAATGCGTCAACATCTAATAGAAACCACGTGCAACTTTCAAAGTCAAAACAAATTTGAAACTGTAAGACGTGTCTTTTTCGCATGGTGGTAGCGGGTATACCAGTCGGGCGCGCTCGACTGTGGCCCTTCCGACTTGTCTTTTTTTTGTTTTGTTTTCTTTTGGCTGATTTTATTTTAACGGTAGGTGTCCCCTATAATGAACGTTTTAATATGTTTAGAGAAATCCTGCCTTAAGCAGGTGACTGCTGCCCAGGCAAGCATCTCGTGTTGGCTATGTTACAACGTAGTACACGCGAAGTGTGCTGGATTTACTGGCCCGACGGCTGACGCCGTAGCCAAGCGCACTGGGTTGCGTTATTGCTGCGATGTGTGTAGGGAGGTGGAGAACGAAATGTGTTCGTTTATGCGTCAAACGAAGACTGGATTCAGGGAACTGTTTGGAAGTTTTCGCAAACTTTCCAACCAGTTCTCAGCGCTTGATTCATCTTTCAATAACCTTAAGTTATTGAATGAATCACCAAAGCGCAGAAATCCTCGCAAAATCAAAAGTCCTTAGTTAGCGCCACCCAGCTCCCTCTAATTGACCAGCCAGGCACGCCAGTGACCCAGCCGTTGATTTCGTTCACCAATCCCCCAATGGTAACGAGGTCTTCGGCTCAATCGATTTCGCTTCCCGATAACGGCATTGAGTGTGTGCAACCAGTGACGCCCATAATTTCCGACAAGTCCGCTGTGGTCTCGTTGCCCGTGCCACAGTTAATAGTTTTACGGAAGGCGTGTTCAAGTTCTGGTTTACCAGAAGACATCTGAGGCGCCTAAACAGATTCTTGGTGTTCCACAAAGAAAACATATTTTTGTTTCCAGGCTTGCCCCTGACCTCTCATCAAATGATGTAACAGCTTATATTTAAGCGAAAATTCACGCCTTGGATATTAGAGTGGAAAAATTCAAGTTTTCTTATGAGAGGGACATATCATCCTTCAAAATAAGTGTCCCCCCGAACTCCTGGGCATTATATGCTCCGCTCAATTCTGGCCGGAGCATGTGATGGTCAAAGAGTTCGAAGCAAAAAAAAGAAAAATCGCCCACCGATTAATCCCAAACAAAAACAATTTTAAACACAAAAAACTAACATGCTCCTTAATTCTTTCATATCAAAATGTTAGAGGCCTTTGTACTAAACTTTCAACATAATATATAAACAGTCTTTCTTTTTCTTCTCAAATTGTTGTGTTTACTTAGACTTGGTTAAAACCGGATAACCTAAACTCCGAAGTCTTTCCGAAGTCTTTCCACCGTCGTGGTAGCGGAGTCCTTATTGCAGTCGATTCCACCATCAATTCGGAACTTTTACAACCGGAGATTCAACTTGGTATTGAATCTGTGTAAAATTATACTTTCCCGGGTTTTTTCAGTAACCTGTTCCTATATTCCGCCGTCATCGGATGCATCTGTCTACTTGCAACATTTGTCTACAATAAAGACTATATTTAATCTGCTATCAGACAGAGATCACCTTTCAGTCCTTGGGGACTTAAATATCCCAGATTGTAATTGTTGATTCAAGTGTTGATTCAAATTCTCTGCTGCCCTCACGGCAACACGACCTTTTTGACGGTCATTGGCATTGTCGCAGGTCAATCATATCTTAAACTGTAGTAACAGATCGTTAGACTTATGCTTTGTCTCCGATCCATCTAGAGTGAATTTAGTCAAGACTGAACCACTTTCTTTCCCAGAAGATCCTTACCATCCTACTCTGGAAAGGTCTTTTGATTTTGGGGCTTGTATGGATAAACATGAAAAATTGTGTAAGCGCGTATGCTGCTTTAGAAAAGCAGATTTTAATTAATTAAACTCTTTAATTTCACAATTTGATTGGTCGGAATTATATTGTCTACTGATATAGCAGTAGCGACCAATACTTTTTTATAAAAATATTCATTCATTTTTTGATATTTTCGTTCCGTGCTTTTATTCATCATCCTCGAGTAAGCCGCCATGGTTTACAAGAGAGTTGTTACGGTTAAAAAATTTAAAGTCAAGCCTTTACAAAAAATTTAAATGTAGTAACTCGCCCTTAGCCTTTTTACGCTACTTAAGCGCGCGGTCAGACTTTACAGTCTTAAACGCGAAATGTTATAAAAACTATTTAGCTCATTGTAAGGTTCAGTTCATTCAGAACACGAAGCGTAAGTCTTCCCCATTTCCAACTAACTTAACGTTTGAAAATGCTAGTGCAAATACCGACCAAACCATAGCCGATATGTCTGCAAAGTTTTTTCAAACGACTTACTCACCTTCTACACATACTACTCATTTTTATCCATACAACATTCCAAGTTCGAATGGTATCTACTCCCCCTTTCTAAACGAAAGCTCCCTTGTCAAGGTTCTTTATTTAGTTAAGCCAGTTTTTTCACCTGGACCTGACGGTGTTCCCGCTTGTATACTTCGGTTCTGTGCCAACTCCTTAAGTAAGCCATTGCTCAAACTATTTTCGCTGTCCTTAGAAACTTCACTCTTTTCTTCCATTTGGAAGGAATCTTTTATTATCCCCTTGTTGAAAAAGGGCAGCAAGTCTGAAGCAAGCAATTATTGATTTATCTCTAAATTGTCGGCTATACCTAAATTTTTCGAGAATGTTATAACTCCTCACTTGCAATCCGTTATTTCACCTTTTCAACACGGATTTATTAAACGTCGTTCAACTACGACAAATTTGCTTGAGCTGACATCCTTTGTGGTAAAAGGATTTCAGGAAAATCTTCAAACTGATGTCATTTATACTGATTTCAGTAAAGCTTTTGACTCAGTGAATCATTCCCTTTTGGCACATAAGCTTGACCTTCTAGGTTTTTTACCTAAATTACTTAGTTGGATTGTAAGCTATCTGACTAACAGAACTCAAAGAGTCCTCTTTAAAACCAGCCTCTCAATTCCACTTCACGCCACATCTGGCGTTCCTCAATCTCGGCCCCCTACTTTTTACGCTTTTCATCAATGACCTGCCTTCGGTCATACATAACTCTCGTACTCCTATGTACGCGGATGATGTAAAGCTTTGTTATCAATTTAAAGACGACCACTGTCAGTCACACTTACAATCCGACCTAAATAGTTTTCATTCGTGGTGTTGTGCCAATTTATTAAACCTGAACAGCTCTAAATGCAAGCTGATGACATTCTCTCGAGCCAATCCAATGTATACTTCTTATTCTCTTTGTGGTTCTGTCTTGGAAAGAATTACCCTAGTTGATGATTTGGGGGTCCGTTTGGACCGAAAACTAAAGTTTTCCAATCATATTTCTAATATGGTCAATAAAGCCATGGGTGTTCTAGAATTTATTAAGAGCTGGTCTAAGGAATTTGACGATCCTTATCCTACAAAGACCCTCTACATCTCACTTGCTCGTCCTATTCTTGAATATGGTTCATGCGTATGGTGTCCCCAGTACACTATTCATAAAGAACGCATCGAGTCCGTACAAAACAACTTCCTACTGCCTTCTTATAACAGTAGACTCTTATTATTAAATTTGCCTTCCCTAACTAATCGCAGAACCATGCTAGGGGTATTATTTATTAACAACCTTATTGACGGTGACATTGACAGTGAGGCCCTTGTAATGCAGCTTCACTTCTCTGTCCCTTGTAGAAGTACTCGTAATTATCTTCCACTAACTCTTCCTTATTGTAGATCATATTATGCACTGCACAATCCGTTCAGGGTATTATGTTCGGACTACAATAAACTTCAACATGTCATTAACTGGCACTAACTCTATTGCCACTATGAAGTCTTTAATTCGTATCTATATAGCACGTAATTAGTAATATTATTTCCTCGATATTCTTTTTAATTATTTATTTGATTTTACATGCTGCTATCCTATCTCCTATCCGCGTTTTCTTTATTTATCGCGTTAGTTTCTTCTCGCGTGTCTATTCGCATTTTTATCGCGCTTCCGTGTCGTCCGTTACGCGACGGTGCCTCTCGGTCGGTTTTTTTTTTTTTTTTTTCGGACGTTGATACAATGAATGTATAATCAAGTGGTCCATGCAATACCAAGCCGATGCTTGTTACGCGCGGATCCGAGACACAGCGAATGTCCACCTCCCGCCCAAGCGACCGAGGGGCACAGTCGCAGAACGTACGACTCGAAACGCGAATAGAGAACGCGGGCATGCAGTTATTACTAAAGATAGAGCAGATTTGCGAGGAAAGGCTACTTAATTTCTAGAAAGATAGGACAGGATTTCAACTTTTAGGCATGCAACAGAGGAAGCGTTAGCAATAAGGAAGTATAGATTATTGTATCCGAGCATAATACCCTAAACGGATCGTGAAGGGCATAATTCGACCTACAATAAGGAAGAGTTAGTGGTAAGTAGTTTCTAGTTATTCTACAAGGAACAGAGAAGTGTAGCCGGGTAACTAGGTCTACACTATCAATATCACCTTGAATGAGGTTATTAATAAATACTACACCCAGCATGGTTCTGCGGTTAGCTAGAGATGGTAGGTTAAGCAACAAAAGTCTACTGCCATAAGAAGGAAGTCTTAAGTTTACATCCCAGTTAAGGCCTCGTAAGGCGAAAAGTAAAAAGTTTTTTTGTACAGATTCAATGCGTTTCTTATGAGTAGTGTACTGGGGACACCATACGCAAGATCCGTATTCCAGAATTGGACGAACAAGTGAAGTATAGAGGGTCTTTGTTACATAAGGATCGTCAAACTCCTTAGACCACCTCTTAATAAAGCCAAGAACGCCCGTGGCTTTATTGACCATATTAGAAATATGTGCGGAAAATCTTAATTTTCGGTCCAATCGGACCCCAGATCATCAACTAAGTTGATTCTATCTAATTTACAGCCACAAAGAGTATAAGAAACGTACGTTGGACTGGCTCGGGAGAATGTCATCAGATTGCATTTAGAGCTGTTTAGGGTTAAAAAAATTTGCACAACACCAAAGTGAAAACTATTTAAATCGGCTTGTAGGTTAGAGTGACAGTGGTCATCTTTATATTGATAACAAAGCTTTACATCATCCGCATACATGAGAGTACGGGAGTTATGTACGACCAGAGGTAGGTCATTGATGAAAAGCGTAAAGAGGAGGGGGCCTAAATGGCTACCCTGAGGAACACCAGATGTGGCGAAAAAAAGTTCTGAATGAACGTTATTAAAGAGGACTCTTTGAGTTTTGTCAGTCAGATAACTCACAATCCAACTAAGTAGTTGTGGTGAGAACCCAAAGAGGTTGAGTTTATGTTCAAGAAGGGAATGATTTACTGAGTCAAATGCTTTACTGAAATCAGTATATATAACATCAGTTTGAAGATTTTCCTGAAAACCTTTTATAACAAAGGATGTCAGCTCAAGCAAATTCGTCGTAGTTGATCGACGTTTCATAAATCCGTGCTGAGAAGGCGATATGACGGATCTACAGAAATGTTGCAAGTGAGGAAGTTAAGATATTCTCGAAGAATTTAGGTATAGCCGACAATTTAGAGATACCTCTATAATTGCTTGCATCAGACTTACTGCCCTTCTTAAGCAAGGGGATAATAAATGATTCCTTCCATATAGAAGGAAAGGATGATGTATCTAAGGACAGCGAGAACAGTTTGAGCAATGGCTTACTTAGAGAGTGAGCACAGAACCGAAGTACACAAGCGGGAACACCGTCGGGACCTGGAGAAAAAACTGGTTTAACCGAGTGAAGATCCTTAACAAGTGAAATTTCGTTTAGAATAGGACTGAAAATACCATTTGAACAGGGAATGTTATATGGATAAAAATGAACATTTTGAGTAGAGGCGAGTACGTCGTTTGAAAAAACTTTGCAAACATGTCGGCCATGGCTTGGCTGGTGTCTGCTATAGAATTTTCAAAAAACAACTTTGAAGGTTTAACCGATGACTTACGCTTCATGTTAACAAAACTATAAAACTGTTTAGGTTTCACAAGAAACTGAGTCCTACAACGAGCTAAATAGTTTTTATAACATTTCGCGTTCAGTACTGAAAAATTTAAACGAGCAGCTAAAAAACGAGAAAAGGCTGCAGGTGAATTATTAATTTTATATTATTTAAATAAGTTAGATTTTAAATTTGTTAGTCGCGACAACTCTCTTGTGAACCAAGGGGGCTTACTCGAGTGTGTTGGAAGGTAAAAAGGAACACAAATGTCAAAAAATGAATTTATATTTTGATAAAATAAATTTGTCGCTACTGAAATATCAGTAGACAAGTAAAGTTCTGACCAGTCGAAGTCCGAAATTAAGAAATTTAATAATCCAAAGTCTGCTTGTTTGGTTTTGCTTGTCCCAAAGTTTGCAGGGTTGTTTAATCGTTCTTGTACCACTGTGCATGCTTACTCTATAACGGGAAACGAGCGGGAGAGCTTTCGAGTAGATGTAATAGAAGATAAGAAAAGATTTACATCTAAGTTTTGCAAGAACACCGATCGGACGTCAATTTGTCGCGGGCAGTCTGTTTGCTGTACATACACACATACATACATTTGTATAGAGTTTAATATTGAAAGAATAAAGTGAAGTATATAAATCAATTATATTTGCGTCGGAACCTCTCTTACAATGACCTCAAACTAATATTGAGGACACAACTTTACATGGTGGCCCATGGGGGGAACTTAACTAGCAAATTTAATTTTGAATTCACTTTATTCTGCAATTCTGCACGTATGTATGTACATAAGCTTCGCAAACTCCGTTAGACTGCCGCGCAAGTTCGACTCGTCGGTTCAACAGTTAAACATAACGGTGCAGCACATAGGCAGTACAAAGAAGGGAGAGACATAGACGCAAAACTGCATCACCGAATTCGCCGAATTCGTCCGCTCTCATTGTCTTCTTTGCGGCTCATTCTTTGGTGTGCGAAGCTGAAAAGTTTGAGAGTCACTGGACAGCATGGCTTCGACGTTGGAAACGATGGTGAATTTGCAGTCTGACCGCTACGGTGTCCTCAAGCTGATACTGCAGAATTATAAAAAGGATTCGCAAGCCAGGAAAACACGGGTTTATTTCAAGAAACGTCTGAATCAGGTGGAGGAATTGAGAATCGCATTTTTTGACACGCATGCGAAGATTATCAATTTGGATGAATACGAGGGATCTGCTTATTACGTGAAGAATATGCAATCCGACTTCGACGAACGCTACATGGACACTTATTGTATTCTCGCCGAGGATTATGAAAGGCTGGCTCCAGATGCCCCGAAGGAAGTCGCTGGCGCTGCAGACCCAGAACGCCGTATTACTATGCCCCAAATGTCGGTTCCAAGGTTCTCTGGTGTATGCGTCGACTGGCCTGGATACTTTGACGCATTCACTACCCTTATACACAACAATAACAATCTGAGCAACGTGCAAAGGCTGCATTTTCTCAAGGAGTCCCTGCCGCTGAATCGGGACAATGATATTCGCCAAATGCAGTGTACGGATGCAAACTACCAAGTAGCCTGGGGAATGATGGTTAAGAGATATAACAATCCAAGGTTAATTTTTTCGCATCATATGAATACAATATATGCTCTTCCTAGACTGCAGAAGGATTCGTCCGAGTCGATACTCTCAATGCTAAGCACTATTAACGTTTGCTTGGCTGCGTTCCGCCGCGTCCAAGCCTTGGATGGGGAACGTCACCACTGGCTAACGCATTACATAGCTTCACGGCTACCCAAGGAAACTCATAACGCTTGGGAGCATCATCAAGGAAGCAACTCTACTGTACCTTCATACAAAGGAACTGGAATCATTTTTAAACGATCGTCTGGTCATAATGGATGCGATAGAGAACCGTAACTCGTCGTTGGACTCCATCAATGGCCAAGGCTTACCAGACTCGACCAAGCGTGTTCGAGTACATAACGCCCAGGATCAACAGAGGCGCCCGAGCTGTCTATGCCATCACTGTGGAGGAGAGCACATTTTGCGGCGCTGTTCAGCTTTTCTGGCTTTGGATGGTTACAAACGAAAAGATATAGTCTCGAAGGCAAAGCTATGCAGCAATTGCTTAAGCCGATCTCATACTTTATCTCGCTGCAACAGTAACAAAGGATGTCAAGTTTGTGGTCAACGTCATCACACCTTACTTCACTTCCCATCCACCTCTCAGGCTCAATCGCCAAATCATCCTAGTTCATCAGCTCAGCCCGGAAATGCGACTCTGTAGCCAAATCATCCGGAGCAAAATTCAGGCGTGACATACAGCAGTTACTCAGCCATATCTTCTGGAGCTCAAAGGAGGAACATTCTCCTCGCTACCGCTCGGATCACAGTACGAAACCCGATCAACGGACTTCACGCGGTCATCAATGCACTCATCGATCAAGGATGAGAAGCAACAATTGTTTCTGAGCATGTGGTGCAGTCGCTTCACTTGAAAAGAGCCAGTACTCGTGCATCAATTGTTGGTGTAGGTCAAGGGAATGGTCATCGTTGCAGATATATGGTTGATTTTTAAGCTTTAAGTATTATTAATCCTAACTTCGTCCTAGATATATCGGCATATGTCCTCAACTCCGTGACTTCCCATTTGCCTGCCATCAGCTTCTCGCCTCAGCATTGGAGTCATATCAAAGGAATCTCGTTGGCAGATTCGCATTTTAATCGGTCAAAACGGATTGACCTCATCTTGGGAGCTGACTTGTTGGCGCAAATCTTTTTACCAGAGACGAGAATGGGTTCTCCACACGAGCCAATAGCTCAAAACACCAAATTTGGATGGATTTTGTCAGGACAATCACAGGCAGAAGGAGCCGGTACGCGCATACGGTGTCACCAAGCGTTTTTGGACACTGAATCGTTGCTCAAACGATTTTGTGACGTCGAAGCAGTTCCCGAGCGCACCACTATAACCGAGGAAGATCGCTGGTGTGAAGCTTTCTTTGAAAAGACCCATATACGTCGGGCGGACGGCCGTTATGTGGTACGGCTGCCATTTAAAACTTATTTGAATCCAGATATGGTTTTAGGAAGATCGCACCAGATGGCTCTGAACCGATTCCTACATCTGGAAAGACGTCTTTCTAATGCTCCGGAACGATGGCAGCAATATAAGGAGGAAATAGAAGAGTATTTTACACTTCAGCAAATCGCACCTGCAGTGGGCAGTGAAAATGGTTCCATGCTGCGTGGAAATCCCACTCCAAGCAAAATTGCTTCTTGCGTATTGCCACACCATGCTGTCTTTAAGGAGGAGCTGCATACAACCAAACAGCGGATTGTTTTCGATGCCTCAGCGAAGACTAGTAATGGGAGATCGCTGAATGACATTTTATGGACTGGACCCACTCTGCAAAATGATATGTCCTCAGTCATCATGAATTGGCGGAAATACCGCTACGTTTTCGCGGCGGATATACAAAAGATGTATCGTTGTATCCATTCAGATGACGCGCAATATCAGCGGATTTTATGGCGGGCGGCGGATGGAAGCATCAACACTTATGCATTGTCAACGCTCACATTTGGGACAGCTTCCGCACCGTTCACAGCTATCAGGGTTATCCGCCAGTTGGCAGAGGACGAACGGCAGCACTATCCGAAGGCAGAGGAGGTCCTTGAGACTGAAATATATGTGGATGATATACTTTCTGGAGGACATAGTATCGAAGATGCAGAAGAGAAGAGGAAACAAGTCACTGAAATAATAAAATCCGCGCGCATGGAATTACGCAAGTGGTCTAGCAACGATCTTAGGCTATTGTGTTCGATTCCATTACAACATCGCTGTTCTCAAACCGATCTTAACTGGGATGATGGAGATCCAGTTAAGACTCTGGGCATGTATTGGCTGCCGAAAAAGGACTGTTTTAGATACAAGGTCAACTTTGACCTACCAAAAGGTTCTTCTAAGAGGATCATATTGTCCTGCATTGCCAAATTGTTTGACCCATTGGGTCTTATTGCCCCTGTTATCGCTGGAAAGCTGATCCTGAAGGAGGTGACTTCGGCCAAGGTAACGATTGCAAGCGGCGCCCAAGTATCATTAGATTGGGACGACGATGTCCCAGAAACGCTCGCCGAGCGTTGGCGTACTTTCCGACATGGCTTGCGGAGGATTGGTGAAATCAGCATCGAGCGGTGGATTCGGTACGCACCGGACTCTGTCTCATCGCTGCAGCTACACGCCTTTTGCGACGGATCCTCCTCATCCTACGCAGCTTCAGTATACCTGAGGGTGGAGCATACAGACGGCTCATGCTACTCATCCCTGCTCATGGCCAAGTCAAGGGTTACACCATCGAAGCCACTGACGATTCGCCGAACGGAATTAAGCGGAGCGGTGCTTGCTATTAAACTTGTGAAGTGGATCACAGCCTCGAATCGCTTGAGCTCTCTTCCTGTGGAAGTTTTCTATTGGACAGACGCTACCATTGTTCTTCATTGGCTGAACGGCGACGTGAACCGATGGAAGACGTTTGTCGCTAATCGGGTAGCCTTCATCTCCGATCACTCCACCTCAACGCAGTGGAACCATGTTGGCACTACGGAGAATCCAGCGGATTGCGCAACAAGAGGGCTTTCTCCGGAGGAGCTGAAGGACTTCCAGCAATGGTGGAAAGGACCATCTTGGTTGATACGCGATCGGGCTTGCTGGCCACAAATAGATGTCGGCCCAGTCTCTCTGGAGGATCCCGCCTTGGAAAGGAAATCGGACAAGGTTCATGCTCACCATGCGGCTCCCGTTCCCGATTTTATTGAACGATTTTCAACATACACCCAGACCGTACGCGTCATTGCTTACGTTTTACGTTTCATGAACAACGCATGCGTTACTAAGCCAAGGATGTCGGGACCATTATCTATTCAAGAGCTTGACTGCGCGTTAAGAGCGGTGGTGCGAATCGTTCAGAGGCAGTCGTTTTCAGAAGACATAGTAGCAGTGAGACGTTCAAAACCGCTGTCATCCCGGAGCAGGCTTGTAAGCTTAGCGCCATTCTTATCGGAGGACATTCTAAGAGTAAGAGGGCGATTACGGCACTCTAACTTGTCTCACGAGCGTCGACACCCGATCATCTTACCCAGTAATCATCACTTCACGGATTTGGTTATTAGGCATTCACATAACCAAACACTGCATGGAGGTGCCCAACTAACTTTGGCACACGCACGGCAACACTTTTGGATAGTCACAGGAAGACAGGCTGTGCGTCGGGTGCTGAGGAAATGCGTTCGTTGCTTTCGAGTGAAACCAACCGGTATGACGCAACTCATGGGAGACTTACCGCTGCACCGAGTCAACCCACCAAATCGACCATTCATCGCCACTGGAGTGGACTACACCGGGGCCATAGAGTTCAAGGCTGCACGTCTTCGGGGAACAAGCTTTTACAAAGGCTACATCGCGATTTTTATCTGTGTGGCTACGAAGGCGGTGCACTTGGAGGCAGTCACTGGTCTCACCACAGAACACTTCTTGCTCGCCCTAGACCGCTTCAGTGGACGGCGTGGCACAGTGCAGCACCTTTACAGCGACAATGGCACTAATTTCGTCGGAGCAGACAACGTGCTTAAGACCCTATACAAGGACTTCGATCAATTGATCGCTCCAAAACTGGCGTCGCAGAGAACAACGTGGCATTTTAATCCCCCTCATTCGCCGAATTTCGGAGGGCTATGGGAAGCCAACGTGAAATCCGTAAAGCACCATTTGAAGCGCGTTGTTGCTGATCGTCGGCTAACATACGAAGAGTTATCTACAGTCCTTATCAGTATTGAGTCCTGTCTCAATTCCCGACCGCTTTGTCCGCTCACAGCTGATGTTGACGACTTAGAAGCATTGACTCCAGCACACTTCTTAATCGGAGATTCGATGTTCGCACCGCCAGAGTACCGTCCTCAAGCCCAGTCATTTAAGGAACAATTTCTGCTTCATCAGACAATGCTGCGACATTTTTGGAAGGCTTGGAGTCGCGACTGGCTTGCTCATCTTCAGCTACGCCCAAAATGGAATAAGGAAAGCGATAACATCAAGCTGAATGAGCTCGTACTCATTAAGGACGATCGTTACCCGCCGTCACAATGGCTTCTTGGTCGAGTTATCGACTTGCATCCAGGACAGGATTCGTTAGTCCGCGTTGTAACGCTTAGAACTAAAACAGGCCAGATGAAGCGATCAGTTTCGAAACTCTGTAAACTTCTCATTCAAGACTAGACTTTTATGACAAATCACGACAGACCCTTTGATCGGAACAAGAGAGGACATTCTCATGCTAGTTCTAGCATTGGCGGGCGGCATGTTTGGTTTTGCTTGTCCCAAAGTTTGCAGGGTTGTTTAATCGTGCTTGTACCACTGCATGCTTACTCTATAACGGGAAACGAGCGGGAGAGCTTTCGAGTAGATGTTATAGAAGATAAGAAAAGATTTGACACTCTAAGTTTTGCAAGAACACCGATCGGACGTCAATTTGTCGCGGGCAGTCTGTCTGCTGTCCATACACACATACATACATTTGTATAGAGTTTAATATTGAAAGAATAAAGTGAAGTATATAAATCAATTATATTTGCGTCGGAACCTCTCTTACAATGACCTCAAACTAATATAGAGGACACAACTTTACACTGCTTTTTTAAAGCAGCGTACACGTCTACGCGGTTTTTCATTTTTATCAAAACACACGCCAAGATCAACAGTAACTTCGAGGGTGGGATGGTAAGAATCTTCTGGTAAAGAAAGAGGCTGAGTCTTGTTTAGAATCACCCAAGATGGATCAGATACGAAACATAAATCTAGCGATCTGTTTCTAGAATTTTTGACATGATTGACCTGCGACAATGACATATCAAACAAACCATCAAAAAGGTCATGCTGCCGGGAAGGCAATAAGAAAGCTTCATCAACACTTGATGTCCACTCACATTCTGGCACATTAAAGTCACCAAGGACTATAAAGTGATCCCTGTCTGATAACAGGTTGAACACAGTTTTTATTGCAGATAAATGTTGCAAATATACTGACAATTCCGATGACGGCGGAATATAAGAGCAGGTTATAAAACAAGAAAAACCGGGAAAGTGTAATTTTACACAAATAAATTCAATACTATATTGAATCTCCGGTTTTAACAATTCCGATCTAATGGCAGAGTTTACTGCGATCAGAACCCCACCACCACGTCGGCCAGGTTGATCAAGCCTGTAAGTTGAGTATTTACTTGGGAGAACTTCGAAGTTTAGAATATCCGGTTTCAACCAGGTTTCGGTAAATACCAACACATGGGATGCAAAGGAAAGGCTATTAAGAACAAGTGGGTAAGGCTACAGTCGGGCGCCCGACAGTAAGATACCCTTCTCCCAATTTTCTAAATCCGTTACAAACGTGTAACCACACTCACAATTTCAAACAGAGAATTCTGCACAAATACTTCTAGTACATATAGCTTACTCGCTCGCACTCACACAGCGACGCGCGTAAAGAGTAAAGCGACACGACGCGACGTCGACGTCGGCGTCAACTGCTCAAAGCAGCGCGTCGGCTGCTGCTCGTACCGAACATTTGTACTGAAAACGTCGACTTGAATAACTTCTGTGTTATTGGTCCGATCGGATTGTAGTTTGGAAAATATGTTCATATTGCATTCAGCTTTATACGTATAGAAGCAGAACTTTGTAAGTTCAATACTTTGCTTAATAATCGTAAATTACCGATTTGCGGGGGCGGTGGGCGTGGCATCAAACATTTGACATAAACTTCACCTGCCCCGAATATATAGGAACCTTCATACCAAATTTGGTGTCTCTAGCTTTTTTAATAGCTAAGATCTGTTGTCTCAAACAAACAGACGGACAGACAGACGGATATGTCTCAATCGACTCGGCTAGTGATCCTGAGCAAGAATATATATACTTTATGGGGTCTGCCAAGCCTCCTTATGCCTGTTACATACATTTTGCACAAAGTTAGTATACCCTTTTTTGACCATTTTCAATGGTCGAAGGGTATAAAAAGAGCCAAACAAGTAGGTTAGGGTATCTTACAGTCGGGCGCCCGACAGTAAGATACCCTTCTCCCAATCATAATTTCAACAAGTAGGTAAGGCTACAGTCGGGCGCCCGACAGTAAGATACCCTTCTCCCAATTTTTAAAATCCGTTACAAACGTGTAACCACTTTCATAGTTTCAAACAGAGAATTCTGCATAAATACTTCTACTACATATAGCTTACTCGCTCGCACTCACACAGCGACGCGCGTAAAGAGTAAAGCGACACGACGCAACGTCGACGTCGGCGTCGACTGCTCAAAGCAGCGCAAAAGCTGCTGCTCGTACCGAACATTTGTACTGAAAACGTTGACTTTAACAAGTGGGAAGGCTACAGTCGGGCGCCCGACAGTAAGATACCCTTCTCCCAATTTTCTAAATCCGTTACAATCGTGTAACCACACTCATAGTTTCAAACAGAGAATTCTGCATAAATACTTCTACTACATATAGCTTACTCGCTCGCACTCAAACAGCGACGAGCGTAAAGAGTAAAGCGAATCGACGCAACGTCGACGTCGGCGTCGACTGCTCAAAGCAGCGCGTCGGCTGCTGCCCGTACCGAACATTTGTACTGAAAACGTTGACTTTAATAACTTCGGTGTTATTAGTCCGATCGGATTGTAATTTGGAGAATATGTTTATATTGCATTTAGCTTTATACACACCGAAGCAAAATGTTATGGGTTTAATAGTTTGCCTAATAATCGCAAATAACCGATTTGCGGGGGCGGTGGGCGTGGCATCAATCATTTGGTATAAACTTGATCTGCCTATGGTTTATAGGAACGTTCATGCCAAATTGGGTACCTCTAGCTTTTTTAATAGCTGAGATCTGTTGTCTCATACAGACGGACAGACGGACAGACGGACGGACTGACAGACGGACAGACAGACGGACATGTCTCAATCGACTCGGCTAGTGATCCTGAGCAAGAATATATATACTTTATGGGGTCTGCCACGCCTCCTTATGCCTGTTACATACATTTTGCACAAAGTTAGTATACCCTTTTTTGACCATTTTCAATGGTCGAAGGGTATAAAAAGATTAGAAAGTTTGCTACATAACCCTCTAACATTTTGGTATGTAAGAAGGAAGTTAGCATTTAGTTTTTTGTTTTGTTTTTTTGCGAAGATGTCTGTATTGGTAGATTTAAAGCAATCGGTTTCCGATTTTTCTTATTTTTCGCTTCAAACTCTTTAACCACTACATGGTCTGGCCAAAATTTGGGTGAACATATGTTGGTCAAGAGTTCAGCTGGGACACTAATTTTAAAGGACGATATGTCCCTTTCATACGAAAATTTAAATTTTTCCACTTTTAAATCTGCAGCTTGTATTTTGGCTTGAATATAAGCCATCTTACATCTTCAGATGTAAGATCAGGGGAAAGCCGGGAAACGAAAATTTGCTTCCTAAGTGGAACACCTAAAACCTTTTGAGGCTCCACAGGCATTGCACCTGCGGGAATGTTCTTAGAAATTGAACTTGCTATCGGTAATTCTAAAATCTGTGGAGTAGGCAAAGATACCACAGCTGGCACATCAGAAGCTTTATGTGACACCATTTGTAAACACTCGTCGATGACTTTTTCAGAAACCGATGATCTCGTCACCATAGGAGTGGTATACGACATCACCGGCTGAGTCACCGGTGTACATGGTTGGTCAATGAGAGGAGGCGGAATGGCAGCAGGCAAAGATTTCGCCACATGAGCTGATTTCTTGCGTTTGGGCGACTCATTTAATAGTTTTAGGCTATTAAATGAGTTGTCCAACGCAGAGAACTGATCGGCAAGTTTTCGAAAACTGCCAAAAAGTTCACGAAACCCAGCAAGAGATGCTTGGCTGAGTAACAGTCACTTGCTTTAAGCAAGTTTTTTTATAGCAGACAATAACCTCCATTATAAAGAGTGACTACTGTAACAAGACAAAACAAATCGCAAGAACAAAACGAAATTGGAAAAAAGAACAGTAAGCGTTAAAGAAAGAGCGTACGCCAAAGCTAGTGTGTGAGCGCGAGAGAGAGATTAGGCACACACACACACAAAAAGACGAGAGAGCGAGGTTTATTATTATTGTAGTTGCAGCGGAACTGCAACAACAATTGCCAAAACCGAAATAGAATCGGAAAAGAGAGCACAATGAGATCAGATGCTCTCCGAAAAGAAGAGTAGAAAAAAGATTAAGTGGCAGTAAACAAATATTAATATTATATATTAACTACGAGCCAGTGGGTTAAGCACGCATGCACTCGCGAAAGTGAACGATAAATTGCACAAGTTATAGTGATTAAATTATGCGAACACCGATAGTTTGCAGGCAAAATTTAATAAAAGCGGGGAGCAGAAAAAAAATACGTCCGCAAAAATTGAGTGTACATTGAAAAGAGTATAGAGCCTTTAGACATTCTTCACTCTAATGAAAATGATCCTCACATGCAAGTTTCTCAGCTGAATATTTAACATTTAAACTTAATTTCGGCATTTCTTTTATCTCCCAAAGTCTTTCTACAAGTGCTTTTAATGTACCATGTTCTGAAGTAGCAATTATGGCACAAATTGTTTTCATCGACCCGCTACTACCCATCCTAATAATGTTTTTTGGAGTAAAGGTGCATCTTCAGATAATTTAATTTTTCCCGAACACATCATCTCAAAGAAGTGATCAACTCCAATTAACAAGTCTATTTTCTGAGGCTTGTGGAAACGAGGATCAGCTAGTTCAATGTTTGCTGGGATTTTCCGTTTACTGATCGGGAGGTTATAATCTGGGTGATCTGACGTAATCGAATTATTAGTTATTTACTCGAGAGTGCACTGTAGCATTGACTTCACCTTTGGCTACTAAATTTGACTTGCCTAACACTGACACAGTCAAGCTACTATTGGTTCTTGAGAGCCGAAGGGTTTGTGCAAAACTCTCTGTAATAAAATTTGCTTGAGAGCCTCCATCTAATAAAGCTCTGGCGAAATGAACCTGTCCGAACCTATCATGTACTTTGACTACAGCTGTAGCAAGTATGGATTGCTCACTATCACTGGCAATGTGATTTACTTGAGCACTAAGAACTGGCTCAGTCTGTTGACTATGGGACTGATTTTGAGCTTTATACCTGTGCAAAAATGTGTGATGCGAATTGAAGCAAACTCTGCACTTAGAGTGTGTGCACATTGAGGTTTTATGTCCCTGATGAAAACAGTTTATACATAACCCTTTACCTTTGGAAAATTCAAACCGTTCCAGAACAGGCATTGCTGCAAACCCTTGATAGTTGACAATACAATGGTTGCAATACAGACAGCTCGGATCAACTGAACTTGTAGATTTGGAACAGACAAATGATCACTTCGTCGGTTCTCTAATTGGGATCTCCGGTTATGGTTTAAATCTTGAGTATGCCTCAGCAGTCAGATGTTAATATCACCTATTGAGATTTATAACGCAGTCAGACCACTTGGGCAAACCATCATAATCATATTTTGATTTTGTAATAGAATCTACCTTAGATAGAACGAGATGAATGATCATTGCATTGGCTACATCTTTTTCATTACCCAACGACAAAAGGGACTCAAAAATTGGTGAGACCTTATCAATTATTGACCTCAATGCGGATGCAGATGGCTTAGTCAGGAGGAATGTCAAATAGCTGAGCAAGTGTATCGACAGACATTTATTGTCGTAAACACGGTGCAAACTTGCAAATGCTTTTGGATAATTTGCTGCTAACATTTGGTATGCTTTTACTGTACCTAACGCTTCATCTGATAGACATGAAATTAAATGATTAAATTTTTCAATGTCCGAGATTGAATTATCTGAATCTACCAAACTTTCAAATAAACTGATAAATTGCTTAAATTCCGCATGTTTCCCACTAAATGTAGGTAGTTTCATTTTTGGTAAATTTGAATGGTGGCTAATATAGCTTGGCGGTTAGTTAAGGAGGGTAAGTTAATTAGAAGGAGTTTGCTTGAGTAAGGTGGTAAATCTACGCTAGAAACCCAGTTAAAGCGACGCAAACCAAAGAGCAAAAATTGTTTTTGGACAGACTCAATTCTGTCTTGATGGACCTGGTATTGAGGAGACCATACACAGGATCCATATTCCGAAATCGGGCGAACACGAGAAGTATATAACAATTTTGTCGTATAAGGGTCTTCGAATTGTTTAGCCCGTCTTTTAATGAAGCCAAGAGCCCGATACGCCTTTTTGACAATGTGCGTTATATGACAATCCAATTTCAACTTATGATCAAAAAGAATTCCAAGATCCATTACCTCAAAAATTCTGTGAAGTGGAAATTGATCAAGGGTATAGTTGACAACGTGTGAATTACTTCTATACAAAGACATGACCTTGCACTTTAAACAGTTTAAATATAGTAAATTACGGCTACACCAAGTAAAAAACAAGTGGGTAAGGCTACAGTCGGGCGCCCGACAGTAAGATACCCTTCTCCCAATTTTCTAAATCCGTTACAAAAGTGTAACCACGTTTATAGTTTCAAACAGAGAATTCTGCACAAATACTTCTACTACATATAGCTTACTCGCTCGCACTCACACAGCGATGCGCGTAAAGAGTAAAACGTTACGACGCAACGTTGACGTCGGCGTCAACTGCTCAAAGCAGCGCGTCGGCTGCTGCCCGTACCGAACATTTGTACTGAAAACGTTGACTTGAATAACTTCAGTGTTATTGGTTCGATCGGATTGTAATTTAGAGAATTTGTTTATATTGCATTTAGCTTTATACATACCAAAGCAGAACGTTATGGGTTTAATACTTTGCTTAATAATCGCAAATAACCGATTTGCGGGGCAGTGGGCGTGGCATAAAACATTTGATATAAACTTGATCTGCCTATGGTTCATGCCAAATTTGGTATCTCTACCTTTTTTAATAGCTGAGATCTGTTTTCTCATACAGACGGACAGACGGACGGACGGACAGACGGACAGACGGACAGACAGACGGACATGTCTCAATCGACTCGGCTAGTGATCCTGAGCAAGAATATATATACTTTATGGGGTCTGCCACGCCTAGTATACCCTTTTTTGACCACTTTCAATGGTCGAAGGGTATAATGAGTCAATATCGACTTGAAGTGAATTAGCGGTCATTGTATGTTAAGAAAAGTTTCACATCATCAGCATACATTAGAATATTAGAATAGAGTAGAAAAGAGGGAAGACCTGAGGAACACCAGAGGATACAGAGATAGGCTTAGATAGCAAACATTTAAATAATACCCTTTGGGACCTACAAGTTAAGTAATTGGATACCCAAAGGAGCAATGGGTAGGAAAAACCAATAAGAATAAGCTTGTGAAGAAGAAGTCAGTGATTTACTGAATCAACTGCTTTGCTGAAGTCTGTGTAGACCACATCAGTTTGCATTTTCTTCTGAAAACCTTTTTTTATTATTGAGGTAAATTCCAGAAGATTCGTGGTAGTAGATCGAGATTTTACAAGGCCATGTTGATGTGGCGAAATAAGTGACTTGCACTTATGTGTTAACTCCACAGTAATAATTTTTTCGAACAACTTTGGAATAGAGCATAATTTGGAAATGCACCTATAATTCATTACTTCAGACTTAAACCCGTTTTTATGAAGAGGGATAGAAAATGATTCTTTCCAGATTGGAGGAAACGTACAAGATGCTAAAGACAAGTGAAATAACTTGAAAATGGGTCTAAATAAGCTATTGGCACAAAATCTAAGTACGCATCCTGGTACTCCGTCAGGGCCGGGAGAGGTTGGAGATTGGATTAATAGAGCATAGATTAGTCCGTAATGATTCCTCATCGATCATATCACAAGAACTGGAATTTGATTTCTGAGTTAAATACGGATATGGAAGATTATTGTCGAAGTTAGTAGAGGAATAGGTAGATTGAAAAAAGTCTGCAAACAGATCAGCAGCGTCTTGATCACTGGTTGCTTTCTTGTTTTTATACCCGCTACTCGTAGAGTAGAAGGGTATTATAACTTTGTTCGAACCGAAAATGTATGTAACAGGCAGAAGGAGACATCTCCGACCCCATAAAGTATATATATTTTGAATCAGTATCAACAGCCGAGTCGATATAGCCATGTCCGTCTGTCCGTCTGTCTGTCTGTCCGTCCGTGTGAACACCTGAATCTCAGCTATTATAAGAGCTAGAGTTTCCAAATTTGGTGACAACATGTGTTATTACTGTTATTACTGCAGGCTGAACAAGTTTATTTTGGATTTTAGCCACGCCTCCATAAATTGAAAAAAATCTATTACAGCCGCAATATTAGCTTTGCAGCAACAGTTTTATAAATACGTTATAAATACCATCTTGCGGACGTTTCCTGAAAATTTCAGTAAGATTGGACTATAAATGTGGAAGATATTAAGGATATAGTAGTGCAATGTGAACACGTGTTTTTGTCTGTTTTATTATGTTAGATATACAAGATCCAGGTTCAACTCCGGCGGCAAGCTTTTTTTTTCAATTATATGTACCAAAATTATTGCACTGTCATCATTGCAATTTTATATGGGTCGACAGATAGCTGCAGTGACTGCGTGGATGTGGTCGCCGACTGACGAGCGGAAGGGCACGAGTTCTAATCCAACCCAACCCCGATGCAAGTGGTTGATATTTTTGGATGTGGTTAGCTTTTTTTCAAGCATTTAAAATTATTATACAGAATTTTAAGGGGAGTGAGTTGGTATCTTACACACACACACGAGACACAATAATAATTTCTTTTTGGCCTGTACGACAAGCTGAATGGTCTCATAATGCAACTTTACCGAGCAAATTCAAAATGCGCTAATGGCAGAGCTGTTATAGTTGCAGACTGCATAGGCCGAGTTTTTTGGAGGTCCATGGTTCAAGACCTCGCGTCGGTAAAAAATTTTATGTTTTAATTTTCTGTTCTTTTTTTTTTTTTTGCATATGCGTTATCTTTATTTAAAATCAATGTTAACGAAGTTTTTACTATATTTTAAGAAATTTAGAATATTTAGTCATATTTCGCAGCATACAGCAATATATGTAAAACATAAACGACAAATCTGGTGGGATTATTAAATTTCTGAATAAATATGTGAAGCATTAAATAGGCGTTTCTTTTACACATTCAAAATTAAAAGCCCTCTGATGATTTCTAATTGCAAAGCACTGAGAGCAATGCGGCAACATCTAATAGAAACCACGTGCAACTTTCAAAGTCAAAACAAATTTAAAACTGTAAGACGTGTTTTTTTCGCATGGTGGTAGCGGGTATACCACAGTCGGGCGCGCTCGACTGTAGCCTTTCCGACTTGTTATATCAAAAATAATTTGGGAAACTATTAGATTTTCGTTTAATGATAACAAAAATATAGAATTGTTTAGGGTTACGTGCAAATTCAAGTCGACAACGATTTAAATATTTTTATACCATTGAAAATGGTCAAAAAAGGGTATACTTACTTTGTGCAAAATGTATGTAAAAGGCATATGGAGGCGTGACAGACCCCATAAAATATATATATTCATGCTCAGGATCACTAGCCGAGTCGATTGAGACATGTCCGTCTGTCTGTCCGTCTGTCCGTCTGTATGAGACAACAGATCTCAGCTATTAAAAAAGGTAGAGATACCAAATTTGGCATGAAGGTTCCTATAAGTCATAGGCAGATCAAGTTTATGTCAAATGTTTGATGCCTCGCTCACCGCCCCCGCAAATCGATTATTTGCGATTATTAGGCAAGGTATTGAACGCAAAAGTTCTGCTTTTGTATGTATAAAGCTAAATGCAATATGAACATATTCTCCAAATTACAATCCGATCGGACCAATAACACAGAAGTTATTAAAGTCAACGTTTTCAGTACAAATGTTCGGTATGGGCAGCAGCTTGCGCGCTGCTTTGAGCAGTCGACGCCGACGTCGACGTTGCGTCGTGTCGCTTTTCTCTGTACGCGCGTCGCTCTGTGAGTGCGAGCGAGTAAGCTATATGTACTAAAAGTATTTGTGCAGAATTCTCTGTTTGAAATTATGAGTGTGGTTACACGCTCGGGCGCCCGACTGTAGCCTTACCCACTTGTTTATAAGATAAACTGTTGCAAGTGCTAAAATTTGTCTTTGCGACTATGTATCGGGTATAATCAGAGGGATTACCCGAAGAAGTCAGTGTTTTCTAAAGCCGGGATTTCACATTTTTTAACCTTAGTAATTCACGTGTATACCACGGAAGCCAGTTAGACTTTGCCGGATATGCACACGGAACACAAACATCAAAAAATGCATCTAAGGATTTATAAAAATATGCGATGGAAGAATTAAAATTTGAACACGAATAAAATAATTGAGAAAAAGTTTTAAGTTACTTATGGTAGGCTTTAACCAGGTTTAGTATTTAGTTAAGTATTTTGAAATCAAAAGATGAGCCATCAACAAAAAGATTAGAAATCTTAGTGTTAAAACCTCTAACGTTTTGATAGGCAATAGAAAGATGCGATATTAGTTTTTGCATGCATTCCATCTTTTGGAGTTCTGGAGGTTTTGGTTGGGGACGAAATTGTTAACGTTGGCAGGGATACGGCGGTTCGACTTCTTTGTTTTGGAGTGAACTTCTTAACAATTAGGTCGGGCGGCCAAAAAGTACCACAGCAAACAGCTGGGAAATGTCCCGCGAAAATTTGAAGTTAAACTTCTCAACCAACATATTTAGTATATGTAATTTTGAAAGGATATACTAGTAGTGTCAGGGGCCAATCGGGAGAAAAACACTACTTTCTTCGGCTTCACCGCAACAATGGGTTTTATACTCTGTACAGTGTTTGCCGGTAAATTGGTCGTGGCTATCTTGTTTGTGCTCTGAGTGGAGCTAGGCAAGATTGGCAACGGAAGAGGTTCAACTCCTAAAGTTGTCTTGTCTTTTCTTTTGTTCGAAGTTGGCAAGACAGAAATATCCCTTACAATGGTTTTCCCAGAGCAGGACGGGAGTGGAGAGCTAAAACTCATCAAAAGAGGATCGTTTGTGGGAAAAAAAGGACTGAAGATGTTTCAGATGTTACTGGAAGAGGAACATTTGAGTGATCAACTGCCACTGGTGTAGGAGAAGGTTTTTTTTTTGACATTAAAGGCGTTATGATGAGTTTCAAGATCCATAAACTCAGACATGAGACTCGTGAAAAGAGAGCGAATACGGGGAAAACCGAGAGAAGTTTTTCTTAAAACTTTATGAAGCTCTAATTCGCCCACACGACAATTATCACACGACAATTTTAGGCCGATGTTTTTCTTTATTGCATCTCTGATCTTTAAAGAGAGGCCAGCGCATTTTACGTGCATGAAATTATCGCACAGCCAGCAGCCAATGTAATCGGCATTGGGATCAGCAGCGCATTTGCAATTCGATGCACAGCAAGGCAGCATTTTGAAAATGTTTAAAAATAACAAGTGGGTAAGGCTACAGTCGGGCGCCCGACAGTAAGATACCCTTCTCCCAATTTTTTTAGTCCGTTACAAACGTGTAATCACACTCATAATTTCGAACAAATATTTTGCACAAATTCTTCTACTATATATAGCTTACTCGCTCGCACTCACACAGCGACGCGCGTAAAGAGTAAAGCGACACGACGCAACGTCGACGTCGGCGTCGACTGCTCTTAGCAGCGCGCAAGCTGCTGCCCGTACCGAACATTTGTACTGAAAACGTTGACTTGAATAACTTCTGTGTTATTGGTCCGATCGGATTGTAATTTGGAGCATATATTCATATTGCATTAAGCTTTATACATACCAAAGCAGAACGTTATGGGTTTAATACTTTGCTTAATAATCGCAAAACCGATTTGCGGGGGCGGTGGGCGTGGCATCAAACATTTGACATAAACTTCACCTGCCCCGAATATATAGGAACCTTCATACCAAATTTGGTGTCTCTAGCTTTTTTAATAGCTGAGATCTGTTGTCTCAAACAAACAGACGGACAGACGGACAGACGGACAGACAGACGGACATGTCTCAATCGACTCGGCTAGTGATCCTGAGCAAGAATATATATACTTTATGGGGTCTGCCACGCCTCCTTATGCCTGTTACATACATTTTGCACAAAGTTAGTATACCCTTTTTTGACCATTTTCAATGGTCGAAGGGTATAAAAAGAATATCGAGGAAATAATATTACTAATTACGTGCTAGATAGAGAAGAATGAAAGACTTCATAGTGGCAATAGAGTTAGTGCCAGCTATGACATGTTGAAGTTTATTGTAGTCCGAACATAATACCCTGAACGGATTGTGCAGTGCATAATTCGATCTACAATAAGGAAGAGTTAGTGGAAGATAATTACGAGTACTTCTACAAGGAACAGAGAAGTGAAGCTGCATTACAAGGGCCTCACTGTCAATGTCACCGTCAATAAGGTTGTTAATAAATAATACCCCTAGCATGGTTCTGCGATTAGTTAGGGAAGGCAAATAAATAATAAGAGTCTATTGTTATAGGAAGGCAGTAGAAAGTTTCATTTGTACGGACTCGATGCGTTCTTTATGAATAGTGTACTGGGGACACCATACGCATGAACCATATTCAAGAATAGGACGATCAAGAGAGATGTAGAGGGTCTTTGTAAGATAAGGATCGTCAAATTCCTTAGACCATCTCTTAATAAATTCTAGAACACCCATGGCTTTATTAACCATATTAGAAATATGATTGAAAAACTTTAGTTTTCGGTCCAAACAGACCCCCAAATCATCAACTAGGGTAATTCTTTCCAAGACAGAACCACAAAGAGAATAAGAAGTATACATTGGATTGGCTCGAGAGAATGTCATAAGCTTGCATTTAGAGCTGTTCAGGTTTAATAAATTGGCACAACACCACGAATGAAAACTATTTAGGTCGGATTGTAAGTGTGACTGACAGTGGTCGTATTTAAATTGATAACAAAGCTTTACATCATCCACGTACATAGGAGTACGAGAGTTATGTATGACCGAAGGCAGGTCATTGATGAAAAGCGTAAAAAGTAGGGGGCCGAGATGACTCCCTTGAGGAACGCCAGATGTGGCGTGAAGTGGAATTGAGAGGCTGGTTTTAAAGAGGACTCTTTGAGTTCTGTCAGTCAGATAGCTTACAATCCAACTAAGTAATTTAGGTGAAAACCCTAGAAGGTCAAGCTTATGTGCCAAAAGGGAATGATTCACTGAGTCAAAAGCTTTACTGAAATCAGTATAAATGACATCAGTTTGAAGATTTTCCTGAAATCCTTTTACCACAAAGGATTGTCAGCTCAAGCAAATTTGTCGTAGTTGAACGACGTTTAATAATTCCGTGTTGAAAAGGTGAAATAACGGATTGCAAGTGAGGAGTTATAACATTCTCGAAAAATTTAGGTATAGCCAACAATTTAGAGATAAATCTATAATTGCTTGTTTCAGACTTGCTGCCTTTTTTCAACAAGGGGATAATAAAAGATTCCTTCCAAATGGAAGGAAAGAGTGAAGTTTCTAAGGACAGCGAAAATAGTTTGAGCAATGGCTTACTTAAGGAGTTGGCACAGAACCGAAGTATACAAGCGGGAACACCGTCAGGTCCATTTGAAAAAACTGGCTTAACTAAATAAAGAACCTCGACAAGGGGGCTTTTGTTTAGAAAGGGGGAGTAGATACCATTCGAACTTGGAATGTTGTATGGATAAAAATGAGTAGTATGTGTAGAAGGTGAGTAAGTCGTTTGAAAAAACTTTGCAAACATATCGGCCATGGTTTGGTCGGTATTTGCACTAGCATTTTCAAACGTTAAGTTAGTAGGAAATGGGGAAGACTTAGGCTTCGTGTTAACAAAACTATAAAACTGTTTGGGGTTCTGAATGAACTGAACCTTACAACGAGCTAAATAGTTTTTATAACATTTCGCGATTAATATTGTAAAGTCTGACCGCGCGCTTAAGTAGCGTGAAAAGGCTAAGGGCGAGTTACTACATTAAAATTTTTTATAAAGGCTTGACTTTAAATTTTGTACCCGTGACAACTCTCTTGTAAACCATGGTGGCTTACTAGAGGATGATGAATAAAAGCACGGAACGAAAATATCAAAAAATGAATAAATAGTTTTATAAAAAATTAAAGAGTTTAATAAATTTAAATCTGCTTTTTTAAAGCAGCGTACGCGCTTACACAGTTTTTCACGTTTATTCAAACAAGCTCCAAAATCAAAAGACACTTCCAGAGTAGGATGGTAAGGATCTTCTGGGAAAGAAAGTGGTTGAGTCTTGACTAGGTTCACTCTAGATGGATCGGAGACAAAGCATAAGTCTAACGATCTGTTACTACAGTTTAAGATATGATTGACCTGCGACAATGCCAATGACCGTCAAAAAGGTCGTGTTGCGTGAGGGCAGCAGAGAATTTGAATCAACACTCGAATCAACAATTACAATCTGGGATATTTAAGTCCCCAAGGACTGAAAGGTGATCTCTGTCTGATAACAGATTAAATATAGTCTTTATTGTAGACAAATGTTGCAAGTAGACAGATGCATCCGATGACGGCGGAATATAGGAACAGGTTACTGAAAAAAACCGGGAAAGTATAATTTTACACAGATTCAATACCAAGTTGAATCTCCGGTTGTAAAAGTTCCGAATTGATGGTGGAATCGACTGCAATAAGGACTCCGCTACCACGACGGTGGAAAGACTTCGGAAAGACTTCGGAGTTTAGGTTATCCGGTTTTAACCAAGTCTAAGTAAACACAACAATTTGAGAAGAAAAAGAAAGACTGTTTATATATTATGTTGAAAGTTTAGTACAAAGGCCTCTAACATTTTGATATGAAAGAATTAAGGAGCATGTTAGTTTTTTGTGTTTAAAATTGTTTTTGTTTGGGATTAATCGGTGGGCGATTTTTCTTTTTTTGCTTCGAACTCTTTGACCATCACATGCTCCGGCCAGAATTGAGCGGAGCATATAATGCCCAGGAGTTCGGGGGGACACTTATTTTGAAGGATGATATGTCCCTCTCATAAGAAAACTTGAATTTTTCCACTCTAATATCCAAGGCGTGAATTTTCGCTTAAATATAAGCTGTTACATCATTTGATGAGAGGTCAGGGCAAGCCTGGAAACAAAAAATATGTTTTCTTTGTGGAACACCAAGAATCTGTTTAGGCGCCTCAGGTGTCTTCTGGTAAACAAGAACTTGAACACGCCTTCCGTAAAACTATTAACTGTGGCACGGGCAACGAGACCACAGCGGACTTGTCGGAAATTATGGGCGTCACTGGTTGCACACACTCAATGCCGTTATCGGGAAGCGAAATCGATTGAGCCGAAGACCTCGTTACCATTGGGGGATTGGTGAACGAAATCAACGGCTGGGTCACTGGCGTGCCTGGCTGGTCAATTAGAGGGAGCTGGGTGGCGCTAACTAAGGACTTTTGATTTTGCGAGGATTTCTGCGCTTTGGTGATTCATTCAATAACTTAAGGTTATTGAAAGACGAATCAAGCGCTGAGAACTGGTTGGAAAGTTTGCGAAAACTTCCAAACAGTTCCCTGAATCCAGTCTTCGTTTGACGCATAAACGAACACATTTCGTTCTCCACCTCCCTACACACATCGCAGCAATAACGCAACCCAGTGCGCTTGGCTACGGCGTCAGCCGTCGGGCCAGTAAATCCAGCACGCTTCGCGTGTACTACGTTGTCACATAGCCAACACGAGATGCTTGCCTGGGCAGCAGTCACCTGCTTAAGGCAGGATTTCTCTAAACAAATTAAAACGTCCATTATCCATTATGTTGAAATAAAATCAGCCAAAAGAAAACAAAACCAAAACAAGAAAAGAGATGAGCGTAAGAGAAAGAAATTAACGCGCGTAAAGGGCAGAGAGAGCAAAGATAATAGAAAATAATAGTGGCAAAGCGTGAGAGCTGCTTAGGCGCGCTCAAAGAATTAGGAGAGGTAAATAGAGAGCGGTGAGCTACTAACAACAACGTCGCTTACCGAAAAGAGATAGATGGAAACAAATGCCCCAAACGAGGCAGAACCAATGCACAAAAGAGAAAACAAAAAATCTAAAATTTGCAAACAAAGATTAGTTGAGTAATAGAAAGAACATGCACACGCGTCGTGAACGGGCTATTGTTAAAAACTTCGGTTTTTAGTTAATTTAGGTGAAAACACCAATTGTTTTTAATCAAAAAAGCTGAAAAATCGAAGCGCACAAAAAAAAACACGTCCGTTCACTAGGAAAAGCTTGTCAGTCATTACTACGTTTATATTCTAGCAAGAAAAGCGAAGTAAGCCTCTTAAGCGAACTCCTTTTAGAATAACCTTACCCTAGGACAATTGTTTTTCGGCCTATCTAGGATTAAAAGCCAACTTATATCTACTATTTCCAATAATGGACAATCGTCCACAATCATCGAAGCCAAGACAATATATGGTGAATTTTGTCTAAATGCCTACATTTCAGGAATTAGAGAACCACTTAAAACAATCATCAGATTGAAAGACCCCAAGACTATTGAAGCAGCCTACGAGCTATATCAGATAGAAAGGGCTCAATACCATAACAGATATCCATACCCCCAACCCAAAACAACACCGAACGACGAACTAACAATTACAATAACAATAACAGTAACAATCGCAGAGACAACAACAACCGTAACAACCGTAATTCATCATACACCACAAAATCACTCAAACCATTATTCAAACCCCAATTCTTAATATCATCACCCAACATTGGCAACAAAATTAGAAGAAGAAATACTTATACAACACTCCCCTACCAACCTAAATTTTCAGGCACCAGCCTCAGGAACCCAACAGGATACATAAATCCTACCACACATGCAACATCTCTCCCATACATAATTCCAAATCTCCAACAAAAATTTCCTCTGTCATTTCTTATTGATACACGATATCTTTCATCGACCCAGAATCTGCCAACCAACTAAATTTCACAATCCTACCAATATCCACTTCAATTGCCACAGTACTTCAATTATTTTTGTACACTAACCAAGCTTTAAATACTTTTAATATATCCGCCTACAGTAATGTTATTTTAAATCAATCAGTAAAGAAATCATGGGGAATTCTATTGCTGTACTGCACAACTAAATAATGAGTTATCGTTGTCAGAAGGACTATATAAATCAAACAATAATATTGCTAATGTCGAAATCTCAAATTAATCCGAATCAAATAAACTATTATACCTAAATTACCCGATAGAAACTATTCCTTACAACAAAAACGACCATATCGAACTATTTAATATATCAGCTCTTAATAATGAAACCCCCCAAGCCCCATTACAAATTTGAACAGAACACCTTAACCCAGAGAAAAAAGAAGCCTAAACAACTCTATGCAAACAATTTCGTGACATATTCTACAACCCAGAAACACCACTAACATTCACCAGCAAAATCACACACTCCATCCCCACCATAGACAACACGCCTATCCACGCAAAATCCTATAGATACGCCTTTGTTCATTAAACAGAAGTAAAAAATCAAATTGAATCTATGCTAGACCAAAAAACTCGACGGAACAGGAAACAGGAAATGGCGACTTGTAATAGATTATCGAAAACTCAACGATAAAACCATCTCGGACAGATACCCCATTCCAAACATTAACGACATATTAGATAGCATAGGCAAAGTAAAATACTTTTCAACACTTGACCTAACTAGCGGTTTTCATCAAATCAAGATGAAACAAGAAAATATTGCCAAAACAGCCTTTACAGTCGAAGGGGGTCATCACGAATTCATACGGATGCCCTTCTGCTTAAAAAATGCACCAGCTACCTTCGCGTTAGGAGCTGTACTATCTCAAGGCTCTTTACAAAACGATAGATAAAACGATAAAACAGATGATAATGACTTCGCATTAATTGAAAAGCATTCCTAATGTGTTTTGCACACAAGAAACACTTCAAAATTATCAGATGCAAATCATTTCTCCACGAACTCATTGGAACCTCCGAACAAAATAAATTCATTAACGAATATCACATTAATAGCAATCACACAGGCATAGATGAAACATTCCTTCACCTCAAACTGGAAACTTACTTCCCCTACATGAAAAACAGAAACTCTCAATTAATTAGAAATTGCGAAACCTGTCTAATGCTCAAATACGACAGGCAACCACAAAATATTGTATTCGAAACCCCAGAAAACCCCAACAAAACTCCTTGACATAATACACGTTGACATCTATACCATGAACAATAATTTCAACCTGACAATCATAGACAAGTTTTTAAAATTCGCAGCTGTCTACCCTATTCCAAATAGAAACGGCATCAGCTGCACCAAATCAATCAAACATTTTTTCAGTCACACGTAAAAATCACAAACTACATACAGATCATGAAGAAATAATGTCAGAAACCATAATAACATATAATAACGCAATCTACTCCACCACTAAACACACCACTTTTGAAATATTTAATGCTAGAAACCATATATTAAATAAAATAATAATACCTAATGACCATTTACCTGAGCATGACCATTTAAATAAACTAAGACAAACTGTACTCCAAAATAAAAGATAAACTGTCCACAAATGCCCAACAAAGGACAAAAAAGCTAAACAACAACAAAGTAGAACGAATAACAGTATAACCAAACAGCACAATTTTCAGGAAAGAAAGCAGGAGAAATAAATTAACACCGCGGTTTTCCTTACACAGAACAGTAAAATTTAAATTTAAAAAACAAGAAATAAAAAAAATCCACAAATCAAAAATAAAGAAAATATTCAAACCGCCAAATGACTTAAGCCTTTCTACCTGTATTCCAGGTCTTTCCATGGGGCATATCAATCTATCTTTATCCACAACTTCGATAGCACCAACCCCTTAGGAAAAGTGCAACTAGGGAAAACTAGCAAACTATAAAAACATTAGCCACATAATCCATCAGTCCGAATACACTCATTGTATAATAATTAGACACGATGAAACACTCGCCGACTCTATATTTATATTAAACGCTTAGCTTGCCCAAACCCAAATTAAAATCGACGCACTAAAACCCTTCTCACGCAACAAAAGAGGTCTTATTAACAGGTTAGGTATTCTAGTTAAAGTCGTCACTGGCAATATGGATGCCAATGTTGCAAAAAATATAGAAATAGGAATCAACCACCTAAAAACCCAATCCACCATCTCAGATAACTTAAAAATAAATGAAATTCATTTTCGTTTGAAAAACATAACAAAACACATTAATAATGAAGAAAATTTGATTAAAAACTTCTTCGAAAACATTCAAAACACAATCTACACAAAGATATATAACAATGAAGAAGAAATAAAGAAACTACAATATATAAGTAGACTTAACTATAATATAGATTTATTATTTAATCATCTAAGTGGCATTATAGAAAGTACACTGCTTGCCAAAATTAATGTTATTCCAAAACTTATTTTAGATAAGACAGAAATAACGAAAATCAAACAAATCTATAAAACTCAAAATTGTACTATAAAAAATCCGAATAACATATTTATAATCTGTTAAAATTGAACACACTAAACTACAAAGACAAAATAATTTTCAATATTGAAATTCCTATTTTTCTAAATTTTAACTACGAAATGGCAAGATTAATTCGACTTCCAATAAATCTCATACAATTTGTAATAACACCTAATACTTAATATATAATAATAAAAGTAGTAGTATGTTTTTAACTATGCATTAATGCCCTGTAATAGAGGAACAATTCATCTGCGAAATCGAGTCCATCAATAACCTTGGAAATAACACTTGCTTGGGACACCTAATGCAAAATAAAACCAGCTACTTAGACAAAAAGAAACGGGACTCACGACTTACGTGTTCGAACCGGAAAAAGGATTCATATTTATATTTAACGGAAACAACCTCCTCCAACCAGACGATAACCCACAACAATGGCTCGGCTATAATAAGGTACAACAATTGCACACTACAAATCAACGAAATAAACTACGACAAAAACTCTCGGCACTCCACGACCTTGTACATTCTCATCATCATATTCCTGGTAGCTGTAATACTCACCTGGACACTTCGTAGAGACACTCACGTCTTCCATACGGACCACATTCTATCAATCGTCGCTCCACCAATCCCTTCGTTATGGCCGTCGCTCCAAGATGGGGGAGGAGTTATCGACCCATCGGTACCACACACCACCCCTCCCCCTAAGCCTCCACGCTCAAACACGTAGAAGACATTGAAGCTTTGTTCTACCAACGGACAAAGTTGCAACATAAACATCAGCGGCCTTATACCAGTAGATAATGTTGCGACATAAGCATCAGCGGCCGGACAGCCGCCGACATCCGCACAAAAAGCTGACACCACATTCTTCTCTCGTAGACAGGGCAGCACATGCATTTACATTCATATAATGACATATTCATTCTACACCCACACTTTAAACTCCCCAATTCCACATAATATAATCATAAACAACGCACACTATTGTAAAACTCACATACACATATTAATGTCTAAGCACAAAATGTAATCAAAGAACGAGAGCCCTTCGATTAACTTTGGTTCCCACAGCTCATAAAATCAAAAACGCGACCAATAACAAATAATTGCTCGAACCCGATCACCCAAATAATTGTCCCCCAATTCGATCACTTAGCTAACCCCAATGTTTACAGCGTTCAGTTCAGCTCAGTCCCGAGCACCGAGTACGCTATCAACTGCGATAGCCCGCTAAAGTCTGTTATCAAAACCTAGGGATAATCCAAATACTCTAGTTCTTCCTTTGGAAGTAAATAAAAAGTGCTTAAATAATAAACTTAAAAACAACTGTGTTTTTATTTTTTTTATTAAACCCTCGGTCTGAATTCGTTAATGGCGCAGTCGGTAGGATAAAAAGAAAAAGTTGTGCGATTTGTTTACCGATATCAATCTAGTGATAATAGATCCTTGTACGACCAAGCGTATCTTTTTGTGATTGAACCACGCGAATCGGCGCTAAGGTAAAAGTGCATCGTAATACAATAAACTCTATTTATCCGCCAAAGAACTTCACGGATAATCGGTGATTGACACCCAATAGTCAATCTACTGCATACAAAGGACCATAAAAGTGTAAAAACAACCAACAAAAACAAAAAACTCTTGTGATGAACGGACAGGTCTTATAAATAATACATTAAACTTATAAATAAATTTAAAAACAAAAGTTTCATAAAAGTATATTAAACTAAATTAAATCTAGCTATCAGAAATATGTAAGGAAAAATTCAATTAATTAGTAATATAATTTGTGAAACTTTGCATACTTACGGGGATTTTGGTAAGAAGGAACTCCTAATAAAAGGCAGGAGATGGTATCCTTAATTTTGTCAACTCAGTGTTGGAACTTGTCCGAACGAGAAAAGGAAGGAGGCAAGGAGGAGAATAAGTATGGCGATTTACTAGATTTTGCTAGATCATCGCAGTCATACATTCTCCACCGCGACGACTGGGTGCCTGTGTCTGAAAAGAAACCAAAAAAAAAAAAAAAAAGGAAAATTGTTAGTGACCAAAAAAAAAACCAATCAGTCTATAAAACGAAAAAGAAGAAAAGAAAACGCACCATTAACGAAACACCGGGAAGTTGGGCAGCAGCTTACGGCAATTTTGCAGCAGCTTACGGCAATTTTGTAGCAGCTTACGGCAATTTTGCAGCAGCTCACGGCAGTTTTGCAGAAGCTTCGGCAGTTGTGCAGCAGCCTGCGGGCGTTTTGCAGCAGTTTGGCGACAGTGCGAGTTGCAGTTCTGGCAACAATTTGGCTGCAATTTATTTGATGTTAAAATTTTTATATTAGCGGCTATTAATTAAATTACGAAAGGAAAAAAATCAGTGTGATTGTTAGACTATGCAAATGAAATTAGAATAGAGCTTTATTGTCATATACTAGGGAAAGGAAAACTGTCTTAGTTGCCATTTTTTTTATTTTTTTCGAATATTGCTGTCTTTTCTGCCTCTGGTGTATGTACGTGTATAAAATAAACTTTAAACTAACATTTAGCAACCAACGATCTATTGGGCCCAACGGAGAACTGGGGGTAAGTGTACTCACATTTATTTTATATTTACGACTACACCGTTTATGAGCAAATTTCACGATAACATTTAACAAAAATACAAAAAAAAAACAAGTAGGTAAGGCTACAGTCGGGCGAGCGACAGTAAGATACCCTTCTCCCAATTTTCCAAATACGTTACAAACGTGTAACCACACTAATAATTCCAAACAAAAATTCTGCACAAATTCTTCTACTACATATAACTTACTCGCTCGCACTCACACAGCGATGCGCGTAAAGAGTAAAGCGACACGACGCAACGTTGACGTCGGCGTCAACTGCTCAAAGCAGCGCGCAAGCTGCTGCTCGTACCGAACATTTGTACTGAAAACGTTGACTTGAATAACTTCTGTGTTATTGGTCCGATCGGATTGTAATTTGGAGGACATGTTCATATTGCATTTAGCTTTATACATACCAAAGCAGAAGTTTATAAGTTCAATACTTTGCTTAATAATCATAAATTACCGATTTGCGGGGGCGGTGGGCGTGGCATCAAACATTTGACATAAACTTCACCTGCCCCCGATATATAGGAACCTTCATACCAAATTTGGTGTCTCTAGCTTTTTTAATAGCTGAGATCTATTGTCTCAAACAAACAGACGGACAGACGGACAGACGGACAGACAGACGGACATGTCTCAATCGACTCGGCTAGTGATCCTGAGCAAGAATATATATACTTTATGGGGTCTGCCACGCCTCCTTATGCCTGTTACATACATTTTGCACAAAGTTAGTATACCCTTTTTTGACCATTTTCAATGGTCGAAGGGTATAATTATATATAAAAAGAAAAATAAAGAAAACTAAGCAAGCAATAACAAATTTTATTTTGATACCCCAAAGAAAAATAAAAGGGTAAACAACAAACAGCTGTTTGTATGGCATTGATCGTGGCATATTAAGACCTTTTTTCTATGGTTCATTAAATTGTTTTAGGTACTTACCTGATATATGTCGGCATAAACCTGTCTTATTCATGGGCACTCAAAGAAATCACACCCGATAAGATAAAGCACTCACGCCGCGCAAAAGAACAATATACAGACTACCGGAACGACACCGACATATTAGAAGAGATTAGAGCACGTAAACAAAAACAGGGGGAGACATTTGAGGTATTTTATGACGATGTCATGCTCTTAGCTTCTCGAATGTCAACATCTATTCCAGAGAAGCAGCTCATTGAGATGTTGACAAGGAATTTACTGCCCGAGATACGACACGAATTGCTTTATGTGCAAATTCGTTCGATTGCACACTTACGGAAGCTGGTGCAAATGCGCGAAAATTTGCTGGGTGAAGTCGCGGCGGTTCCCAAAGCCAGCAACTAACCCGGTGTTCAGCCGAAGAAACGTGGCTGCTTTGGAAGATGACAATGGTATTCAAGGCACAGATCCTAATTTAGGCGATGTCGACGCAATTCAAGCACCGATAAAAATTTATCGATGTTGGAATTGTGACGCGGAGGGTCATGGTTGGGATATGCGTTTGGAAAATCGCAAAGTTTTCTGCTATGGTTGCAGGGCAAAGAACATTTACAAGCCGCAATGCCCAAACTGTTTGGAAAAGAAAGCGGAAAAGCCATGGGACCATTCGTGAGTCAGACACGAACGGCCCCGAAGCAACACTAAATACAAATTTACCTGATTTACCGGCTAGCTCAGAAAATCTGACTAGAGCTATGCTTTTACCGGACATGTCAATAGGAAAATGTGCACAAAATAAAAATACAAAAAGCCTTCATACACAACCTTATGAAGCAAGGCTCGCAAATTATAAAAAAGTTAGAGAAAGAATATTTGGAAATCATGCGGGTAATAAGCCAAAACGATCTACTCAGCGCTTGCGAAAATTCTGGAAAGGTTAACTAAACGATTACTGGTGTCCTCAATAATAAATAAAGAAAGCGATGGGCGTTTTTACGCTAACGTTTCCTTTTTAGGAGTAACCGAAGAAGGGCTATTGGACACAGGGGCAAATATTAGTTGCGTGGGGTCGACTTTGTCGCAAAACGATTGGGAAAAAGGGCAGAATTCAAAAAAATAAAGTCGAAAGTAAAAACGGCAGACGGCAGATCGCACGAAGTGCTAGGTTTTCTCTCAGCGCTTGTGACATATAAGGACAAAGAGACTCTTTTAAAACTTTTTGTAATTCCGTCAATTGAGAAAAATCTCATTCAATTTGGCCCCAGGATTGATCTCCTCGTTAGAGTTGGAGGTCTAAAGAGGAAGAAGCAGATACAAACGATTACCCACTAGATTCGCGACAAAAACAGCAATTAGAAGCCGTGAAATCTTTATTTCCGTCATTTGCTAAGCAGGGTCTAGGGAAAACATCACTTCTTGAACACAAAATCGAAGTTGGAGACGCCACTCCAATAAAACAACGATTTTATCCGGTATCTCCGGCTGTCGAGAAGCTGATGTTTGAGGAGATTGATCGTATCGTATGAGTAATCGAAAAATCCAGTAGCGCATGGAGCTCTCCAATGCGTCTGGTAAAGCCAGGGAAAGTACGTTTATGTCTGGATGCTCGTAAGGTGAATGATTGCACCAAAAAGGATGCATATCCTTTACCGAGCATCGAAGGCATATTCGCACGATTACCGCAAGCAAATCTGATTAGCAAAATTGATCTGAAAGATGCTTAGTGGCAAGTGCCATTATCGGACGCATCTCGACCGATAACAGCGTTCACAGTACCCGGGAGGCCATTATACCAATTTCCCCAAACGATGAGCCGTCTCATGGACGAGGTGATTCCTCCCGAATTGAAATACTGTCGCTTTGGATACTTAGATACGCATCTTACAGTACTACTGCGCCTGGCTGATCAATTTAGAAAAGCTAATTTAACATTGAATATTAAAAAGAGCAGTTTTTGTGTGACCGAAGTGAAATATCTAGGGTTCATTATCGGAAAAGGAGGCATTGCAACAGACCGTGGAAAAATTAAATCGATAGTCAATTGGCCTGCGCCGAAATCTATAAAACAAGTTAGAGGATTTTTGGGCCTAGCGGGTTGGTATAGACGATTTATAGCTAACTTCTCCGAATTAACCACTCCGATTACAAATTTGCTCTCAGGCAAGAAAAAGTTTTGCTGGACTGAAGAAGCACAAACTGCGTTTGATCAGCTCAAAGCCGCTCTTACTTCGGCCCCAGTCTTGCAAAATCCCGATTTTAATCGGAAATTTTACTTACATTGCGATGCCAGCGACTATGGAGTGGGCGCGTTGCTGGTGCAACTAAATGACCCAAACGAAGAGAAACCGGTACCGTATATTTTGAAAAAACTTAATTCGGCACAAAGAAATTACAGCGTGACCGAAAGAGAGTGTTTGGCAGTCATCCTGGGCATTGAACGATTCCGATGTTACATCGAATTGTAGGAATTCGAAGTGGTGACTGACCACTCTAGCTTGTCGTTACTGATGAGGCAATCAAACCTAAAAGGGCATCTAGCGAGGTGGGCGATGAATTTACAGGGGCATAAATTTAACATGAGCCACCGAAAAGCCAAGGAACATGTTGTGCCAGATGCGCTGTCACGTATGTTTAATGAGGAATTGGCAGCCATCGAAAACTATGGGCCAGAAGTTGACAGAAGAAGCATATAGGGTTGTAAAGGAGAAAATAGGAGAGGATCCCGAAGCATACCCAGATTTCAATATTATAGGCAAACACCTATATATTAGAACGCAACATGACAATGGAGACTCGGAAGGCAGCAGAAATGGTTGGAAACTCTGGATTCCCCAGAGTTTGACCAACTCTGTAATAAAGCGAGCTCATGACAGTGTGATATGCGCTAATGGCGGCACAGGTAAAACGTTAGAACAAATTCGGCGAAGCTATTATTTGCCAGGGATGGTGACACAAGTAAGGGAGTATGTTCGGCTATGTGAAGTATGCAAAAGCACGAAAGCTCCAAATGCAACTTTAAAACCTCCCATGGGTCAACAAGCCGAATCTTCTAGACCTTTTCAGAGGCTCTATATTGACCTATTAGGACCCTATCCGAGGAGTAAACAGGGACATATAGGCCTGCTGATAGTCCTCGACCACTTTTCGAAATTTCATTGGCTGTGGCCACTAAGAAAATTCACAGCAAAGGCAATCATGGAGTTGGCACAGAACCAAATCTTTTTCTTACAGCCTTTGGGGTAAAACTCCAATATACGGCAGTGTACTCGCCACAATCGAATGCATCGGAAAGAGTTAACCGATCAATAATAGCGGCGATTAGTGCTTATTTGGAAAAAGATCAAAGTGCATGGGATTAGCATATTCCAGCAATCAGCTGTGCGTTGCGAAATAGTGTACACCAAAGTTTAAAATGTGCCCCAACATGATTACACATGGTTCGCAGTATAAGCTTTTGAGGAATTTAGGGCTGCTGGAGGAAAATGTTGGAGGCTACCGTAAGGAGGATCAACTGCAGCTGCTGCGAAAGCAGCTAAAAGCAAACATTAAAAACTGCTTATGAGCAGCAAGCAGAGAAATACAATTTGCGAACAAAAGAGGTAAATTTTAAAGTGGGACGGTAAGTGTTTAGGAGAAATTTCCTACAAAGCTCCTTTGAAAAAGGAGTGAATGCCAAGCTAGCACCTATGTTCATAAAATCAAGAGTTCGAGAAAAGCAAGGAAATTCCTACTACATTCTAGAGGACCTACAGGGAAAATTAGTGGGAACATATCACACGAAGGACATACGGCCATAATAAAATGATAACCTACACACTTCTGTTTAGTTCCCTACGGACGCCTACGAACTAAACAGTGGTTGTTGTGATGAACGGACAGAGTCTTTTAAATAATACATTAAACTTATAAATAAATATTAAAACTAAAGTTTCTTAAAATCTAGGTATCAGGAATCTGTAAGGAAAAATTCAATTAATTAGTAATATAATTTGTGCAACTTTGCATACTTACGGGGATTTGGGTAAGAAAGAATTCCTAATAAAAGGCAGGAGATGGTATCCTTAATTTTGTCGACTCAGTTTTGGAACTTGTCCGAACGAGAAAAGGAAGGGGGCAAGGAGGAGAATAAGTATGGCGATTTACTAGATTTTGCTAGATCATCGCAGTCATACATTCTCCTCCGCGACGACTGGGTGCCTGCGTCTGAAAAGAAACGAAAAAAAAAAAAAAAAAAAAAGGAAAAGTGTTAGTGACCAAGAAAAAATCTTGAAGTAAGTTGAAAAAAAAAAAAAATTATTCACTTCTGGATATTAATTATTATTATTGGGCAGGATTCATATACAGCTTGAGGCGCAGTGTCATCTTACCTGCAACAGCATCTAGGGCAAAGCAGAGTTGGCGCGCTAGCAGCCTAGTGCTAGTCGGGCGCGGAATTCTACATCGGGGCATAGTTTGCGAACGCTGGAAAAAAAAGAAGAGCGATGAGGATAAAAATGCAACATATATAAAAATAAATAAATTTAACTCGTGAAGGCTCACTTATTGAGATAATACACCGGACACATAGTTGTCATACACAGAAGGCCCAGGCAAAGAGAGTCTGTTTAAAAAGGAAATCAATTTAAAAAAAACAAGTAGGTAAGGCTACAGTCGGGCGCCCGACAGTAAGATACCCTTCTCCCAATTTTCTAAATCCGTTACAAACGTGTAACCACTTTCATAGTTTCAAACAGAGAATTCTGCACAAATACTTCTACTACATATAGCTTACTCGCTCGCACTCACACAGCGACGCGCGTAAAGAGTAAAGCGACACGACGCAACGTCGACGTCGACGTCGGCGTCAACTGCTCAAAGCAGCGCGTCGGCTGCTGCTCGTACCGAACATTTGTACTGAAAACGTTGACTTGAATAACTTCTGTGTTATTATTCCGATCGGATTGTAATTTGGAGGTTATGTTCACATTGCATTCAGCTTTATACATGCCGAAGCAGAACTTTATAAGTTCAATACTTTGCTTAATAATCGTAAATTACCGATTTGCGGGGGCGGTGGGCGTGGCATCAAAAATTTGAGATAAACTTTATCTGCCTATGATTTACAGGAACCTTCATGCCAAATTTGGTATCTCTAGCTTTTTTAATAGCTGAGATCTGTTGTCTCATACAGACGGACAGACGGACAGACGTACAGACGGACAGACAGACGGACATGTCTCAATCGACTCGGCTAGTGATCCTGAGCAAGAATATATATACTTTATGGGGTCTGCCACGCCTCCTTATGCCTGTTACATACATTTTGCACAAAGTTAGTATACCCTTTTTGACCATTTTCAATGGTCGAAGGGTATAACAAGTGGGAAGGCTACAGTCGGGCGCCCGACAGTAAGATACCCTTCTCCCAATTTTCTAAATCCGTTACAAACGTGTAACCACTTTCATAGTTTCAAACAGAGAATTCTGCACAAATACTTCTACTACATATAGCTTACTCGCTCGCACTCACACAGCGACGCGCGTAAAGAGCAAAGCGAATCGACGCAACGTCGATGTCGGCGTCGACTGCTCAAAGCAGCGCGTCGGCTGCTGCCCGTACCGAACATTTGTACTGAAAACGTTGACTTTAATAACTTCGGTGTTATTAGTCCGATCGGATTGTAATTTGGAGAATATGTTTATATTGCATTTAGCTTTATACACACCGAAGCAAAACGTTATGGGTTTAATAGTTTGCATAATAATCGCAAATAACCGATTTGCGGGGGCGGTGGGCGTGGCATCAATCATTTGGTATAAACTTGATCTGCCTATGGTTTATAGGAACGTTCATGCCAAATTGGGTACCTCTAGCTTTTTTTAATAGCTGAGATCTGTTGTCTCATACAGACGGACAGACGGACAGACGGACAGACGGACGGACGGACAGACGGACAGACAGACGGACATGTCTCAATCGACTCGGCTAGTGATCCTGAGCAAGAATATATATACTTTATGGGGTCTGCCACGCCTCCTTATGCCTGTTACATACATTTTGCACAAAGTTAGTATACCCTTTTTTGACCATTTTCAATGGTCGAAGGGTATAAAAAAAAAACAGTCTATAAAACGAAAAAGAAGAAAAGAAAACGCACCATTAACGACACACCGGGAAGTTGGGCAGCAGCTTACGGCAATTTTGCAGCAGCTTACGGCAATTTTGCAGCAGCTCACGGCAGTTTTTCAGAAGCTTCGGCAGTTGTGCAGCAGCCTGCGGGCGTTTTGCAGCAGTTTGGCGACAGTGCGAGTTGCAGTTCTGGCAACAATTTGGCTGCAATTTATTTGATGTTAAAATTTTTATATTAGCGGCTATTAATTAAATTACGAAAGGAAAAAAAATCAGTGTGATTGTTAGACTATGCAAATGAAATTAGAATAGAGCTTTATTGTCATATACTAGGGAAAGGAAAACTGTCTTAGTTGCCATTTTTTTTATTTTTTTCGAATATTGCTTTCTTTTCTGCCTCTGGTGTATGTACGTGTATAAAATAAACTTTAAACTAACATTTAGCAACCAACGATCTATTGGGCCCAACGGAGAACTGGGGGTAAGTGTACTCACATTTATTTTATATTTACGACTACACCGTTTATGAGCAAATTTCACGATAACATTTAACAAAAGTACAAAAAAAAAACAAGTGGGAAGGCTACAGTCGGGCGCCCGACAGTAAGATACCCTTCTCCCAATTTTCTAAATCCGTTACAAACGTGTAACCACTTTCATAGTTTCAAACAGAGAATTCTGCACAAATACTTCTACTACATATAGCTTACTCGCTCGCACTCACACAGCGACGCGCGTAAAGAGCAAAGCGAATCGACGCAACGTCGATGTCGGCGTCGACTGCTCAAAGCAGCGCGTCGGCTGCTGCCCGTACCGAACATTTGTACTGAAAACGTTGACTTTAATAACTTCGGTGTTATTAGTCCGATCGGATTGTAATTTGGAGAATATGTTTATATTGCATTTAGCTTTATACACACCGAAGCAAAACGTTATGGGTTTAATAGTTTGCATAATAATCGCAAATAACCGATTTGCGGGGGCGGTGGGCGTGGCATCAATCATTTGGTATAAACTTGATCTGCCTATGGTTTATAGGAACGTTCATGCCAAATTGGGTACCTCTAGCTTTTTTAATAGCTGAGATCTGTTGTCTCATACAGACGGACAGACGGACAGACGGACAGACGGACGGACGGACAGACGGACAGACAGACGGACATGTCTCAATCGACTCGGCTAGTGATCCTGAGCAAGAATATATATACTTTATGGGGTCTGCCACGCCTCCTTATGCCTGTTACATACATTTTGCACAAAGTTAGTATACCCTTTTTTGACCATTTTCAATGGTCGAAGGGTATAACAAGTGGGTAAGGCTACAGTCGGGCGCCCGACAGTAAGATACCCTTCTCCCAATTTTCTAAGTCCGTTACAAACGTGTAACCACTTTCATAGCTTTAAACAGAGAATTCTGCATAAATACTTCTACTACATATAGCTTACTCGCTCGCACTCACACAGCGACGCACGTAAAGAGTAAAGCGACACGACACAACGTCGACGTCGGCGTCGACTGCTCAAAGCAGCGCGTCGGCTGCTGCTCGTACCGAACATTTGTACTGAAAACGTTGACTTTAATAACTTCTGTGTTATTGTTCCGATCGGATTGTAATTTGGAGAATATGTTCATATTGCATTCAGCATTACACATACCAAAGCACAACTTTATAGGTTTAATACTTTGGTTAATAATCGTAAATAACCGATTTGCGGGGGCGGTGGGCGTGGCATCCCACATTTGACATAAACTTCACCTGCCCCGAATATATAGGAACCTTCATACCAAATTTGGTGTCTCTAGCTTTTTTAATAGCTAAGATCTGTTGTCTCAAACAAACAGACGGACAGACGGACAGACGTACAGACGGACAGACAGACGGACATGTCTCAATCGACTCGGCTAGTGATCCTGAGCAAGAATATATATACTTTATGGGGTCTGCCACGCCTCCTTATGCCTGTTACATACATTTTGCACAAAGTTAGTATACCCTTTTTGACCATTTTCAATGGTCGAAGGGTATAACAAGTGGGAAGGCTACAGTCGGGCGCCCGACAGTAAGATACCCTTCTCCCAATTTTCTAAATCCGTTACAAACGTGTAACCACACTCATAGTTTCAAACAGAGAATTCTGCATAAATACTTCTACTACATATAGCTTACTCGCTCGCACTCACAAAGCGACGAGCGTAAAGAGCAAAGCGAATCGACGCAACGTCGATGTCGGCGTCGACTGCTCAAAGCAGCGCGTCGGCTGCTGCCCGTACCGAACATTTGTACTGAAAACGTTGACTTTAATAACTTCGGTGTTATTAGTCCGATCGGATTGTAATTTGGAGAATATGTTTATATTGCATTTAGCTTTATACACACCGAAGCAAAACGTTATGGGTTTAATAGTTTGCATAATAATCGCAAATAACCGATTTGCGGGGGCGGTGGGCGTGGCATCAATCATTTGGTATAAACTTGATCTGCCTATGGTTTATAGGAACGTTCATGCCAAATTGGGTACCTCTAGCTTTTTTAATAGCTGAGATCTGTTGTCTCATACAGACGGACAGACGGACAGACGGACAGACGGACAGACGGACGGACGGACAGACGGACAGACAGACGGACATGTCTCAATCGACTCGGCTAGTGATCCTGAGCAAGAATATATATACTTTATGGGGTCTGCCACGCCTCCTTATGCCTGTTACATACATTTTGCACAAAGTTAGTATACCCTTTTTTGACCATTTTCAATGGTCGAAGGGTATAAAAAAAAAACAGTCTATAAAACGAAAAAGAAGAAAAGAAAACGCACCATTAACGAAACACCGGGAAGTTGGGCAGCAGCTTACGGCAATTTTGCAGCAGCTTACGGCAATTTTGCAGCAGCTCACGGCAGTTTTTCAGAAGCTTCGGCAGTTGTGCAGCAGCCTGCGGGCGTTTTGCAGCAGTTTGGCGACAGTGCGAGTTGCAGTTCTGGCAACAATTTGGCTGCAATTTATTTGATGTTAAAATTTTTATATTAGCGGCTATTAATTAAATTACGAAAGGAAAAAAATCAGTGTGATTGTTAGACTATGCAAATGAAATTAGAATAGAGCTTTATTGTCATATACTAGGGAAAGGAAAACTGTCTTAGTTGCCATTTTTTTTATTTTTTTCGAATATTGCTTTCTTTTCTGCCTCTGGTGTATGTACGTGTATAAAATAAACTTTAAACTAACATTTAGCAACCAACGATCTATTGGGCCCAACGGAGAACTGGGGGTAAGTGTACTCACATTTATTTTATATTTACGACTACACCGTTTATGAGCAAATTTCACGATAACATTTAACAAAAGTACAAAAAAAAAACAAGTGGGTAAGGCTACAGTCGGGCGCCCGACAGTAAGATACCCTTCTCCCAATTTTCTAAGTCCGTTACAAACGTGTAACCACTTTCATAGCTTTAAACAGAGAATTCTGCATAAATACTTCTACTACATATAGCTTACTCGCTCGCACTCACACAGCGACGCACGTAAAGAGTAAAGCGACACGACACAACGTCGACGTCGGCGTCGACTGCTCAAAGCAGCGCGTCGGCTGCTGCTCGTACCGAACATTTGTACTGAAAACGTTGACTTTAATAACTTCTGTGTTATTGTTCCGATCGGATTGTAATTTGGAGAATATGTTCATATTGCATTCAGCATTACACATACCAAAGCACAACTTTATAGGTTTAATACTTTGCTTAATAATCGTAAATAACCGATTTGCGGGGGCGGTGGGCGTGGCATCCCACATTTGACATAAACTTCACCTGCCCCGAATATATAGGAACCTTCATACCAAATTTGGTGTCTCTAGCTTTTTTAATAGCTAAGATCTGTTGTCTCAAACAAACAGACGGACAGACGGACAGACGGACAGACAGACGGACATGTCTCAATCGACTCGGCTAGTGATCCTGAGCAAGAATATATATACTTTATGGGGTCTGCCACGCCTCCTTATGCCTGTTACATACATTTTGCACAAAGTTAGTATACCCTTTTTTGACCATTTTCAATGGTCGAAGGGTATAAAAAACAAGTGGGTAAGGCTACAGTCGGGCGCCCGACAGTAAGATACCCTTCTCCCAATTTTTGTAATCAGTTACAAACGTGTAACCACACTCATAATTTCGAACAAAAATTCTGCACAAATTCTTCTACTACATATAACTTACTCGCTCGCACTCACACAGCGATGCGCGTAAAGAGTAAAGCGACACGACGCAACGTTGACGTCGGCGTCAACTGCTCAAAGCAGCGCGCAAGCTGCTGCTCGTACCGAACATTTGTACTGAAAACGTTGACTTGAATAACTTCTGTGTTATTGGTCCGATCGGATTGTAATTTGGAGGACATGTTCATATTGCATTTAGCTTTATACATACCAAAGCAGAAGTTTATAAGTTCAATACTTTGCTTAATAATCATAAATTACCGATTTGCGGGGGCGGTGGGCGTGGCATCAAACATTTGACATAAACTTCACCTGCCCCCCGATATATAGGAACCTTCATACCAAATTTGGTGTCTCTAGCTTTTTTAATAGCTGAGATCTATTGTCTCAAACAAACAGACGGACAGACGGACAGACGGACAGACAGACGGACATGTCTCAATCGACTCGGCTAGTGATCCTGAGCAAGAATATATATACTTTATGGGGTCTGCCACGCCTCCTTATGCCTGTTACATACATTTTGCACAAAGTTAGTATACCCTTTTTTGACCATTTTCAATGGTCGAAGGGTATAACAAGTAGGTAAGGCTGCAGTTGTACTGAAAACTTTTTTGACCATTTTCAATGGTCGAAGGGTATAACAAGTAGGTAAGGCTACAGTCGGGCGCCCGACAGTAAGATACCCTTCTCCCAATTTTAAAAATCCGTTACAAACGTGTAACCAGTTTCATAGTTTCAAACAGAGAATTCTGCATAAATACTTCTACTACATATAGCTTACTCGGTCGCACTCACACAGCGACGCGCGTAAAGAGTAAAGCGACACGACGCAACGTCGACGTCGGCGTCGACTGCTCAAAGCAGCGCAAAAGCTGCTGCTCGTACCGAACATTTGTACTGAAAACGTTGACTTTAATAACTTCTGTGTTATTGGTCCGATCGGATTGTTATTTGGAGATTATGTTCATATTGCATTTATCTTTATACATACCAAAGCAGAACTTTATAAGTTTAATACTTTGCTTAATAATCGTAAATAACCGATTTGCGGGGGCGGTGGGCGTGGCATCAAACATTTGACATAAACTTCACCTGCCCCGAATATATAGGAACCTTCATACCAAATTTGGTGTCTCTAGCTTTTTTTAATAGCTAAGATCTGTTGTCTCAAACAAACAGACGGACAGACGGACAGACGGACAGACGGACAGACGGACAGACGGACAGACAGACGGACATGTCTCAATCGACTCGGCTAGTGATCCTGAGCAAGAATATATATACTTTATGGGGTCTGCCACGCCTCCTTATGCCTGTTACATACATTTTGCACAAAGTTAGTATACCCTTTTTTGACCATTTTCAATGGTCGAAGGGTATAACAAGTAGGTAAGGCTACAGTCGGGCGCCCGACAGTAAGATACCCTTCTCCCAATTTTCCAAATACGTTACAAACGTGTAACCACACTAATAATTCCAAACAGAAATTTCTGCACAAATACTTCTAGTACATATAGCTTACTCGCTCGCACTCACACAGCGACGCGCGTAAAGAGTAAAGCGACACGACGCAACGTTGACGTCGGCGTCAACTGCTCAAAGCAGCGCGCCGGCTGCCGTTCGTACCGAACATTTGTACTGAAAACGTCGACTTTAATAACTTCTGTGTTATTGGTCCGATCGGATTGTTATTTGGAGAATATGTTCATATTGCATTTATTTATACATACCAAAGCACAACTTTATAGGTTCATTACTTTGCTTAATATTCGTAAATAACCGATTTGCGGGGGCGGTGGGCGTGGCACCAAACATTTGACATAAACTTCACCTGCCCCGAAAATATAGGAACCTTCATACCAAATTTGGTGTCTCTAGCTTTTTTAATAGCTAAGATCTGTTGTCTCAAACAAACAGACGGACAGACGGACAGACAGACGGACATGTCTCAATCGACTCGGCTAGTGATCCTGAGCAAGAATATATATACTTTATGGGGTCTGCCACGCCTCCTTATGCCTGTTACATACATTTTGCACAAAGTTAGTATACCCTTTTTTGACCATTTTCAATGGTCGAAGGGTATAATAAAAGGGTAAACAACAAACAGCTGTTTGTATGGCATTGATCGTGGCATATTTAGACCTTTTTCCTATGGTTCATTAAATTGTTTAAGGTACCTACCTGATATATGTCGGCATAAACCTGTCTTATTCACGGGTACTCAAAGAAATCACACCCGATAAGAAAAAGCACACGCGCCGCGCAAATTAAGTAACGAAAATAAGGCGGTAATTTCTTTTTGTTTAAAATACAAACACCTTTGAGATGCGACTGGAGCGATAGGGTTTTTGTGTAATTTATCGGGTATTTATAAGAAATATCATATACGCATAGGTTTATACAAAAATTGTATTCTTTTTATTTAGTAACGTATTAGGATCATATGAATAATTAAAAACATAAACATGAAACCTTGTAGGAATATGTATATAGTTTTTTGGAAATAAATGAATAATTATATGGAATTTTAACATGGAAAAATAAACTAATTTTATAATGATTTCTGAAGGTTGATGAAAGGGTAATGTTAGGTCCGGGAGTTCTTCAAATGAATGCGGAAAAGGACTCATAGGTAGGGTGCGTAAAGACGCGGTACCTACACCAACACCAGTAGGGGAAGTGCACCCCGTAGAAGGGTAGTGGTTCTTTTCTAGCTTTCTCCTCTCGTAAATCCCATCATTTTTTTTTGTTTTGTTCTTTTACTTTTCTTTTCTAATCTCTATTTCTGACACGTCACCTTGTGGCAAAGATTCTTTTTATTTTTATTTTGTGTGTCTTCCCTCATAAAAGGGCTAGGAAGTTTTCCAAAAGAACCGCCCCACAGGCAGATTTTGCTAGCCGCAAAAGAATCAAAGGGGAGGGCGGCCTAGCGAAAGATAGGAACAATATCCAGATTTAAAAAATTTAGGAAATATAAATTCCATTCCGAGGGTGGGCATAACACTCTGCTAAAACGAAACAACAAAATCATGGCAACCGAACAAGTCCAACTGTTGTCGGAGCCCCACCTGAAATAAGCGTTAGGTTAAACTAGACAACTACCTTCATTCAGCGGAAACACTCAAGAGCTCAGTGCCTTTATCAAAAGGATCGAGTTCGTACTTCAATTATACCCAACAACTGACACCAGACAGAAGCATGTGTTCTTCAGTGCAATCGAGACGCAACTTGCAGGAGATGCCCAACGCGTATCCCAACTATCCGGAGCCAGAAACTGGCCAGACCTGATGAATGCCCTCATCAATGAGTACAAAACCCAGACACCATGTGAGGAGCTGCTTCGACGTCTCTACAACATACCCTTCCCTGGAAATATCCGTAAGTTCGTCAAAGATCTAGAAATTAAGTCATTTATCATATCAAACAAACTCATGTTAGAGAACGATATTAATAACACTATAGTTTACACAAATGCGTTAAACACTACAATTAAAAATGTAATCAGGAGAAAGTAACCTGATATGCTATTTATGACTCTTGCTAGATCCGATATATCAACAGTATCCAAACTGAAACAAGTAGCGCAAGAAGAAGGCGTATACGAAGTAACTTACAACGACCGAACAAAACCGTAAAATAATTCTAACTCAAACCCTTCCCAAAACTCAAAGAGTAAAGGACAAAATCAAAATTTCGTGAACAATGCAATGCATGACACAAATAAATCTTATCCAAGCACTACTTCCAAACCAGTGGAAACAAGCCCACAAGTTTTCAGTGAATTTAAGCAAAAACTAAATTTAGGTAGAGCCCAAAATTCCCTTACAAAAACCAGGTAGCAATGCACCAAACCCTCCAGTTAAAAGGCAAAGAGAAAGTGCTAGTGGCCAACACAAGATGGACACAGGCGAAAATTTTCTTCAACCGGCCTCGGAATCGGAAAGCGACTCAGAGGAAGAGGAAACCCATTCTTAAAAATTAAAATGAATAATATTACTCTGAGATGCCTAGTAGGCACTGGTTAATTTATCAATATTATGAAACAAAATTTTTTTAATTTCCCAACCAAACCTTCTAAAATAAAAGTCCACACTATAAATGGCACTATTGTATTAAACCAAAGCGTTTCATTGCATTCAAGCAAACTATGTCCTACTAAACAAACTTTCTTTATTCACAATTTTTCAGAAAAATATGATTTACTGTTAGGTAGAAATTATTTAGAGTCAACTAATGCTCAAATTAACTACTCAACTCAAACGGTCAATATAAATGGATATCCATTTAAAATGTGGTACGACCACACCCAAACAGATGAATCCAAGGCTACCAATGAGTGCCCTAAGTCATCTAACACAGAGGAAACCCCTCCACTTACCCCAAAAAAGGAGAAAACCCTAAAAATTAAGCGGAAACCCTACTTAAAACAAAATGAGTCCAAGGTCACCAATGAGTTCCCCAAGTCATCTAAGTTAGAAGATCACAAGACTTCTAAAACTGAGGAAACCCCTCTTAATAACCCTCCCATAGAAGAAGCCCTTCTAGAAATACTACGCCTTAGACGACAAGTTAAGAGAATCCAATGTATTCCGATTGGAACATCTGAATACAGAAGAAAGGGAACAACTTTCGCATGTCTTGCTAGAATACAATGATATTCTGTACAGAGAAATGATAGAACAAAATATAATAAGGAAATCTAAATCCCCTTATTGTTCTCCAATTTGGATTGTCCCAAAGAAAAACGATGTTTCTGGCAAGCCGAAATTTCGATTAGTCATAGACTATCGCAGTCTCAATGAAATAACCATTGACGACAAATTCCCTATTCCTGTAATGGACGAAATATTAGACAAGCTTGGACGCTGTCAATATTTCTCAACTATTGATTTAGCTAAAGGTCTCCATCAAATTCAAATGGACCCGCGATCAAACAGCATTTTCAATAAAACATGGACATTACGAATATCTGTCTGAAAAATGCACCAGCATTTTTTCAACGTTGCGTGAACAACCTTCTAGAAGATTTAATCCACAAGGATTGTTTAGTTTACTTAGATGATATTATCATTTATTCCACTTCATTAGAGAAGAACATTATATCATTGAAAAGAGTATTCGAAAAGCTACGATCAGCTAACTTAAAATTGCAACTTGACAAATGTGAATTTCTGAAGAAAGAAACAGAATTTCTTGGTCACATTATCACAACAGACGGTATAAAACCGAACCATTCCTAAAACCACAAAAGGAATAAAGTGTTTTCTTGGACTCTGCGGATTTTACCGAAAGTTCATCTCCAATTTTGCAAAAATAGCAAAACTAATGACACTCAAATTAAGAAAAGGAGTAATAATCAATACAGAAGATAACGATTACATGTCCGCTAGGCTGTCCTTATATGGCACAAAAAAAAATTTTTTTTAGGATTTCGAAACGCATACCCTCCAATTTTTTTATAAATGCTAAAATGTACTTAAATATGAAATTTCATATCTGTAGCATGATTGCAACCCGTGCCGACCGTGCTCTAAAGTTTAATAAAAACAAGTGGGTAAGGCTACAGTCGGGCGCCCGACAGTAGGATACCCTTCTCCCAATTTTCTAAATCCGTTACAAACGTGTAACCACTTTCATAGTTTCAAACAGAGAATTCTGCATAAATACTTCTACTACATATAGCTTACTCGCTCGCACGCACACAGCGACGCGCGTAAAGAGTAAAGCGACACGACGCAACGTCGACGTCGGCGTCAACTGCTCAAAGCAGCGCGTCGGCTGCTGCCCGTACCGAACATTTGTACTGAAAACGTCGACTTTAATAACTTCTGTGTTATTGGTCCGATCGGATTGTAATTTGGAGAATATGTTCATATTGCATTCAGCTTCATACATACCAAAGCACAACTTTATAGGTTTAATACTTTGCTTAATAATCGTAAATAACCGATTTGCGGGGGCGGTGGGCGTGGCATCAAACATTTGACATAAACTTCACTTGCCCCGAATATATAGGAACCTTCATACCAAATTTTGTGTCTCTAGCTTTTTTAATAGCTAAGATCTGTTGTCTCAAACAAACAGACGGACAGACGGACAGACGGACAGACGGACAGACAGACGGACATGTCTCAATCGACTCGGCTAGTGATCCTGAGTAAGAATATATATACTTTATGGGGTCTGCCACGCCTCCTTATGCCTGTTACATACATTTTGCACAAAGTTAGTATACCCTTTTTTGACCATTTTCAATGGTCGAAGGGTATAAATAGTGTTTTGGTCTGACATTTTGGTTTGATCCGAAACTAATTAAAATGCAACAAATAAAGTAAATATGAGTAAAACTAAAAAAATATCAATACAAACTTTTATTTAAATACAAATTATAATAATAATGAATTAGGGTAATTTCTCTTCAGTGTAGTTTTTTTACAGTCTGGATACAGACTTCTGTGTTCCTGAACACAACGCAAAAAAAACTGTTTTTCCTCTTCTTCAGCCGTGATAAGACCATTAAAATCTTGCATTAATTTAACAATTTTTCAGCAGTGTCATTCACGACCTTCAAACGACTTAATCGTCTTCTAGCTTTCAAAAAAGCAGGATTGTCACCCCACGAAGATACGTCTTCCCGAAAAAAATTGTCGTCGATCTGTTGTCGAGATAGAAATCGATTGCTTCTTTGAGTCACAAAATCTTCCAATAAAGAAAAAACCATCAAAATAAGCAAAAACTAAACCACAAAACTTTGAAAAAGAAAAAAGAAAATATTAAGTACTTACCAAACAAATTTTGTGCAATTTCTTCCTTCGATGGGACATTGCGTTTAGAGGAATCTGAACTTTCGTCTCTAATTAAATTATTAATTATTTTTGTCTTGGTTTTGGTATCAACTTCTTCATCACAGAGTCATAATATGGCATCGATCTAAGGCTGCTACCAGTTTAGGAGTTATTAAACTTTTCGTGCCTCTTTTAAAACTTTTTTCAGGGCAAGGAATCTGAGTACTAAGTTCAGAGTTCGAAATCTGTTCCTTATTCGAATTCTCAAGACATTCCAAGTTATCTATCGAAAAAGTAGATGCAACAGCCAATAATTCTCTTTGTTTTACCTTTCTTTTCTCTTCTTCCAATCGTCTCTGCCTAACTCGTTCTTCTTTCTCCGCCAATTTTTGTCGATTCCACCTAAGCATCCCGGTCGACCTGGCTCTCTCTGTTTCCTTAAGAAATCTTTGTCTTCCTCTATCTTCATTCTGTCAAAGGCATCTGCATGTGCAATATCAAATAAGTTATCAAGGTCTTTTACAAAAATATTTTCGCGATTCTTGAAAGTCAACTGAGTTTTCTTACAGTTTTTTGCAGCTCCCTCCAAACATGATATAAATGAATAAATTTCATCACGCAGTAAGGGATTGCCTTCGTAGGAATTCTGGCTTTTCCCCAACATACATATAATGCACTCTCTTATAACGCACTTACACTAACAGTCAGCTTGACTTCACGAGTATTGTAAAATAAAACGGTGAGAACTTGTCGATTAGATGGTAATTTTGCACCATTTATCTGGTGGCTTGGCAGTCCGATAAGGAAAATATTTTGTTTATCACTTCGTAATTCCACAGACATTTGCACAAAATAAACAACAATAAAATGTAAGAAATCACTTATGAAATCACAATTGAAACTCGCAGTAACAGGTCGCCGCGCTGCTCCCGCGCAACTTGTATGGACAAGTTAAAAACTCAAGTCGGCACGGGTTATCGTTTATAAATCGGGCTAATATTTATTTCTAGACTATATTAGGTCCATACGTAACTTTTTAGAAGGTATGCATAAAAATATATTGAAGTTGAATTTTAAGGGATACCCTAATGTCCGCTTTCGAAAAACTAAAAGTACTCATCACAAATACAACACATAACAAATTAAAATAGCTAAATTCTCTTTCCACCGTGGGGAATCGAATCCTGGCCGTTTGCATATGAGTTCGTCATCCTAACAAAGAGACCACCGTCGCTGCGCTCTGCGTCCGTTAAAATTGCATTTTTAGACCATTTGCTCAAAAATGTCATATTTGTCTTCTACAACGATAACATTAATACTGGATTGAATGTGCACAAGAAAGACGAGTGTTATTCATTTACATATAAAAGATTATTTATTGAAATTTAATAAATGAAATCAAATTGTATAATGATAAAAAAAACGTCTTATTAGAAGAAGTGCAAAAGTAAATAAATTCAAACCGCCCTTCCCGAGGGATTGAATCTCCATCCCCCTGCTGATAGCCGGCTGCTCTACACATTTGACTATCAGCGCACTGAACCGCTGTGCGGCTAAGTTACTATTTCCATTTCACACACACACATAACCATTTTCGCATTAAAAAGATCGAAAAAGCAATGGCTGGCAGCACCTTGCAGGCAAGGCATCACAAATCAACAGAAAACGTAAACTTGCGTAACTTTTATGTTTATTAGCCGATCGGGTTGCAATTTATACAATAGGTTGACAACGTATTTGTCTAGATGTATGGCAACGCAGAAAGTTAACACTTGAATACTTTGCTTTATAATCGCATTTCAAATTTCTGATTTGCGGGGGCGGTGGGCGAGGTACCCGAAATTTGAAAATGACGTTTACTGCCTAGGATATACAGGAATCTCCATGCCAAATTTGGAGTCTCTAGCTTTCTTAATAGCTAAGAATCAGACGCTCATACAGACGGACAGACAGACAGACGGACAGACAGACAGACGGACAGACAGACATGGCTAGATCGACTCGGCTAGTGATCCTGAGCAAGAATATATATACTTTCTGGGGTCGCAGATGTCTCCTTCTGCCTGTTACGCACATTTCATCAAACCTAATTTTTTAAAAATCCATGGCCTAAAAAAGGACAGGACAGGACAGAAGATAACAATTACATCTCCGCTTTCGAAAAACTAAAAGTACTCATACGTCCGGTCCAATACTAATATACCCTAACTTCGAAAATAAATTTTCATTAACAACAGATGCAAATAATATAACTATAGGTGCTGTATTATCTCAAGAGCATAAACCCATTTGCTATGCAAGCAGAACTCTTAACGAACACGAACTCAATTACTCAGCAATAGAAAAAGAACTTTTAGCTATAGTATGGGCAACAAAATATTTCAGAACTTACTTATTCGGTAGAAAGTTCAACATATTAAGCGATCATAGGCAACTTGTAAGGCTAAGTAACGTAAAAGAACACAATATGAAATTACAAAGATGGAACATAAAGTTAAATGAAAATGATTATAATATCCAATACCTACCTGGTAAGGAAAATCATGTCGCTGATGCCTTATCCAGAGTTCAAATTCAAGAAAACTTCCTAGGAGAAGATAACCCAGTTTCCATTACCACAGCAGCTACTGTGCATAGCGCACAAGAAGACAATCAAAGCCACATTTTCCTAACCAAAAGACCCCTTAATTATTATAATAGACAATTAGAATTTTTAAATGACAATTTTGACGATGTCCAACTAATAAGATACTTTCATAAAACTAGAATAAAAATTAGTTATAAAGAAATGACCGACACCTTTGCCAAAGACCTAATTAAGGAATACCTCTGCACTAAGAAAAGTGTTATTTACTTCCCTAATGAAGCCGACTTTAAAGTTTTTCAAAATGCTTATATTCAAATTATAAGTCCCGACAATTTCACTAAAACTATGAGAACCAGTGGTAAACTAATAGATATCCAAACATATGCTCAATTTAAAGAAATTATCTTCAAAACACATAAAGAGTTATTACACCCTGGCATAGAAAAACTCATACTTCAGTTCAAAGAAATTTACTATTTCCCCGATTATCAAAAACTTATCCAAAACATCATAAATGAATGTGAAATCTGTAACATTGCCAAAACCGAACATTGAATCACAAAATTAGTCCTGGAAACAACCCCAGAAACTTTCAACCCCAGAGACATTTTTATTTAATAAACAATAAACAATTCCTATCATGTATTGACATTTATTCTAAATACGCCTCCCTGATAGAAGTAAATAGTAGAGATTGGCTTGAAGCTAAAAGAGCTATTTTACGTATATTCAATGACATGAGTAAACCCATAGAAATAAAAGCCGACAAAGACTCCGCTTTCATGTGCACCGCACTTAAGATCTGGTTAGATTCAGAAAGAGTAACTGTAAACATAACAACGAGTAAAAAATGGAATTTCTGATATTGAGAGATTTCATAAAACTGTCAAGGAAAAACTAAGAATAATAACAAGCGAGAATGAACCAGAAAACCAATTCACTAAGTTCGAAAAAATACTTTACGTATACAATCATAAAACAAAACACCACTGGTCGAACACCAGCAGACATCTTCATTTTTGCAGGAACCCCTGCCTATAACACGCAGCAAAATAAAATAGACAAAATTGACAAACTCAACGAAAGTAGACAAGACTACAGCATGGACACTAATTTCAGAGAATCTCCTCTGGTTAGATCAAAAACAACTAACCCATTCAGAAAGACAGGAAACTTAAGACAAATAAATGACAATAGAAAGATAATACATTATAAATAAGTTTAAAAAGAAAAAGAAAATTAATAAAAGTAAATATAATAATGATAATTCCAGGCTTACTCCCGATCATGATAATCATGTTATGCCTACTATCAACAAATAGCACGCAAAACCTAGAAGTAACCCCTATCCAGGCCAAAAAACGGCTACTTAATCTTTCAAACCGGATCAATACCTGTTGAATATCGATTATGATGAATATCGAGTATCTTTTGTTTGTAAGCTTCATACCAACTATCTGGCAACATTGTAATCTCTTCTACTTTGACTACACATTCTTATGTACACTTACTGAAGTCAGTTCTTCATTAAACGTTCACAATTCAACATTGCGCGTGTGTTTCATTATCTGAAATAACCAACAAAGGTTATGGGCCCAGATCCCTCGTGAATTGTGAAAAAGACTAGAAAACGTCAGAGAAGAATTCGCAATGAGTATGTCAATCCAAATAGAAAAACTCGATGACGGGAATTATGACATGTGGAGTTTGTCTATGCGAAGCTTATTAATTACATCGGATTTGTGGAATGTTGTGTGCGAAAAACAAATCAAACCCGAGGAAGCATCGCAGGCGGCGCGATTGGAAATAATTGATCAAAAAGCTTTAGCTAGTTTAATATTTAATGTTAAGCCCACGCAGTTGATGCACATAAAGTCGTGCACAACATCGGCAGAAGCATGGAAGAAATTGCGCAGCATTCATATGCCGGCGGGACCAATTAGAAAAACTCAGTTGTATCAAAAACTAGTGAGATTGAAAATGCAATCTGGGGATACTGCGTCTTAGTATGTTAATTCGTTTGTAAACATAACCGATAAATTGGCAGAGCTTGCAATAACTTTGGAAGACGAATTGAAGGTTATAATGTTTTGTCTAGTTTGCCTGATTCTTGGGAAAATTTTGTAGTCACAATAGAAACACGCGACGAGATGCCGCCATTTGAAACGGTAAAAATCAAATTCCTCGAAGAAGGCGCCAGAAAAGAAGAGAAACTAGAAGAAGCAGAAGCTGTGTGTTTACGCTGAAAATGGCTTTAAATAGAATTTTAAATTGGATGTATAAAAATTAGATAACAAACAGTAAAAGATGAACTATGTAAATTTGAATAATGAAGTTATATCGATAGTTGAAATAAATCGATGTATTCTAGCTTAAGATATTGTCACGATCGTGTATATCGAAAAGGCACGCCCATCTCTATTGAAAAGAAATAAAGCATTCTAGATTTTGTCTTCGTTAAGAGCAGCAGCATTTGTAAAAATACTTTTTATCTCGTTTTGACGAGCACTCTTAAGAAGAGCGAAAACATTTGGCGCCCGAGCAGGGACTTCTTGGAAAAGGTCCGAACCGCTTCTACCTCAGGAGCAACAAAGAAGTTATATCTGGAAGCTGGAATCAATTGAGGAAGCCATAGAAGTTGGAATCAAACTGTGAGTTCTTTTCTGTATTGTAGCCGGTATTGTTGGCCAAGTGTGCATATTGCTAATTCGGTGCAGTTAAGTTAAAAGAAGCTAAATAAAAAGTTACACATTATCGTATGTGTACATAGGTCCAATTGGTGTATTCCTAAATATTGTACAGTGGCTTTAGAACTGTGAAAAAATTATTGTTCACATGTATGTATGTATGTCAGTACACATATTAAAAAGAGCACTTGCATGCACATACATATATATCGAGCTGTGCAGTGAACAGCAAGTCAAAGAAAAAGGTACAGTTTAACCTTGATTTGACAGTTGAAATAGAAAGAGCATCAGCGACGCAAGAACAAACGGTACTTACAAGCGAGCATGTATGTACATATGTACATGCATACTGAAGCGAAAAGAGAATTAGATAAAAGTAACGGTTGTTTATTGAGTTGTCTGCTGTTACCCCAATCTTTGGTTTCTAAAGAGATCTGCCAAAAATTAAATACAGATTTAGTGCACGAATGCTTGCAGAGTCATTGAATTAGAGTTTAAATAATTTTTATGCTTGTTTGATAACGCTATAAATTAAATACAAGTGGAAAGTGATTTTAAGAGTTATTTTGTGAGTGCATAAAAATATATAATGGCGCCTAAACGAAATAAAGACTCTGAAATTCAAGTTGGCCGCGAAAGTTTAATAAATTCTTTGAAGCGAAACAAAGCATATGTTACGAACAACTACAATTCAATGACTGCCGCAGAGCTGGAGGCGCGTCTTGGTTTAGTTGAGTCAACCTTTACGCAGTTAAGTTCAATTCAAAATCTAATTGAACAGTCAGATGACGACGCCATTGAATTTGAAACGCGTCAAACTATTGAAGAATTGTATTGCGAAGTCAAGGCAAAAATTCTGAGTACATTAAGTAATAGAGGAAGGCATTCAGTTACCTCAGCTGACCCAGCTGCAAACTCTACCATGGTGAGTGTTTCTCGTATTTCCAAACTACCAAAGTTAACATTGCCTGTGTTTTCAGGAAAATTCACTGATTGGACAAGTTGGTTTAACGCGTTCACTACTTTGGTTGAATTAGACAATGAGATCGATGAGCTTTCCAAATTTATACATTTAAAAGGGTGTTTAGGCGCAGTCCCACTTAGAACAATAGAGTGTTTAGAATTGTCACCAGAAAATTATAAGAAAGCGCTGCAGTTGCTACGTGAACGATTTGAAAACAAGGCGATTATTGTACAATCGCACGTACACGAATTGTTTAACATTAAGCAGCTCAAGCAAGTTGATTCAAATGGCTTAGTTAGTTTAGTTGACTCTGTTAATTCACATTTGGGATCACTTCGATCTTTAGTCCGCGAAAGTGAAATGCTAGATGTGATAATTTTTCATCTCATTAGAGGAAAGCTAGATGAGGAATCGTTAGAAAAATGGGAAGCAGAGTATAACTGCTCAGAGCTGCCGTCTTGGAAATCATTAGCACAATTTATCTGCAATAGAGGTCAAAATTTAGCAGGAAGAGAAATTCGTAAGACAGTTTGTGTTCAAAATTCTAAGGGAGTGAACAAACGAACAAGCTTACCGACAACGACAACAATCAATGGCACAACGCAATGCTATAGTTGCTCAGGCCCACATCAGCTTAAGATGTGCCCGAAGTTTAAGGAATTAACAGCCTTACAACGATATCATGAAGTTAAAAAACAAAACTTGTGTCTGTTATGTTTTAGCAAGCGGCACCAAACTAAAGATTGCAGAGCGCCACGATGTTCCATCTGTAGCAAACCTCACCACTTGATGCTGCATAGAGAGTCAAGTGAGGTGAGAGATGCAAGCAGCAACACGGTTCAAGCTATTCCGAGTGCGTTGCACAGTTCACTTTTGTCTAACCAGGCATCAAGCTTTCTGGCTACTGGAGTGGTATTAGTAAAAGCTGCTAATGGACAGTTCCATTCATGTAGATGTGTGCTTGATTCAGGAAGCCAGTTAAATTTTGTGACAGAAAGGCTCGCTGACAAGCTGAAACTTAACGTAAGCGCAGTGCGCTACTCTCTTAACGGAATAGGAAACGCTAAATCGAACACTTTAGGAGAAGTCGATGCAACGTTTAAATCTCAAGTAACAAGTTTCTCAGCAACGGAAAGATTCTGCGTGTTACCTGAAATAACTGAGTACAATCCAGAGAACACAGCATCTCTAGGATTTTCTATTCCTAGAAAGCTTAAATTGGCGGACCCAGAGTTTGAATCTGCAAGGCAGATCGATATGCTAATAGGAGTCAACTTGTTCTTTAAACTGATTATAGCAGGCCAGATCAAAATGGGGGAAAACAAGCCAGTGTTGCAGAAATCTTTGTTAGGTTGGATTGTGGTGGGTGAATGCGGACCAATTGACAACGCAGCATTGATTTGCAATGCTGGAAATATCAACAAACAAGAAGCAATCAAATTGCACAACATCGTAGAAAAGTTTTGGCAAACAGAAGATGTTCCCAAGCCGTCAAGCAAGTTTAGTAAAGAAGAGCAGATTTGTGAGAATCACTTCGCTAGTACAGTAAAATTATCCTCAGCCAATCGTATAATTGTAAAGTTACCCTTCAAAGAGCCTAAAATAGAATTAGGCGAGTCCTACAACATTTCGCTCGGAAGATTTCTTAATCTGGAGAAGAAGCTGGATAGAAACCCTGAGTTGAAAAAGGACTATACAGCCTTTATAGAAGAATACCGAAGCTTAGCTCACTTAGAAGAAGTAACAGCTGATGAGAGTTGCAAGGTTAAATACTTTATGCCTCATCATCCAGTGATACGACCAGACAGTGCGACAACCAAATTGAGAGTTGTGTTCGATGCGTCTTGTAAGACTTCTAATGGAGTATCGTTAAATGAGACCATGTTAGTAGGACCAACGTTGCAGCCAGTTCTCTTTGAAACTTTAATACGTTTTCGGTTTTATAGATACGCTTTAACTGCGGATATCTCGAAAATGTATAGGCAGATTTTGGTAGATCCCGATGACTGTAACTGGCAATGCATTTTATGGCGTCAGAACCGGAGTGCAGAGATCAAGATTCTTAGACTCAAAACCGTAACATACGGTACCAACTCAGCACCATTTCTGGCAGTTCGCTGCTTATACTATCTAGCAGAACGTTTTGGTAGTCAATATCCCCTTGCTAAAGCAGCTGTAATGGCGAACTTTTATATGGACGACATGCTTTGTGGAGCAGAATCCAAAAGTGAGCTCGAAAACTTAAAACAAGAAGTGACTGAATTACTTAAAAGAGGAAGTTTTGAACTTCATAAATGGCGCACTAATTGTAGGTCCGCTATGGACGATACCGAATGTGCTGAGCCATTAGAATTAAAAATAACTGACACGGCAAAGACTCTCGGAATTTATTGGAATTCAATGCTGGATCAATTTAGCTTTGCATACAATGCACAAAACAGTGTTACAATAACAAAAAGAGTAGTACTTTCTGAATTAGCCCAACTCTTTGATCCACTAGGTTTTTTTGTGCCCGGTTTTAATTTTAGGAAAAATATTCATGCAAGAGCTTTGGTTGCTCAAGCAGGGATGGGATGAAGAACTGCCTCCCAGTTACTCGCTTCAGTGGCAAAAATATAGGAATGAATTAAATAAGGTGCAGGAATGTTTCTTAACTCGAAGTGTAGTGCCAGTTAACGATGAAATCTCCACTTTAGAGCTACATGGCTTTTCAGATGCATCTTGCCGAGCCTATGGTGCGGCAATATATGCACGAGTTGTTGACATCAACGGATCTATAACAGCCAAATTGGTGACTGCAAAGTCCAAGGTGTCACCAGTTAGAGCAGTATCATTGCCGCGCTTAGAGCTGGAAGGTGCAAAACTGCTCGTTCAGCTAATGACAAAAATAAAGTCATGTGTACCTCTTCCAGTACATCGCACGAGTTATTTCACAGACTCTACAATTGTACTAAATTGGATAAGCTCACAAGCCAGTAGATGGACCACGTTCGTTGCAAACAGGGTCGCGTTAATTCAAGAACTGTCCAGTATACAGGATTGGTACAAAGTCGACACAAAACTCAATCCAGCAGACATAGTGTCTCGGGGTATGCACACTTCTGATTTGAAGGATTCAGAGCTATGGTGGCAAGGTCCAAAGTTCCTGAAATTAGCTATTGATCAGTGGCCTACTATGCAGTGGCGAAGTTCAGAGGAATTGCCAGAGCAACGAACATCAAAATTTTCACTAATAGCAACCACTTCGTCCAATTACGAGGATATAATTAGACCGTGCAAATTTGTTAAAAGTTTTACTAAATTGACTCGAGTTTTTGCTTATATATTTCGCTGGCGGCGCAAATTATTAAAGGTTGAATCAACTAAAACTAGGATCGTGACTACAGCGGAATTAAAAGGCGGTTTAAAATACATAATATTTAACATTCAGCATCTGTATTTTTTGAAGAAATCTCTAAGCTACAAAAAGGTGAAGTTATTCGATCTCCGAAGATACAAGGGCTTAACCCATTTATTGATAAATCAAACGGAATTGACATTGTAAGAGTAGGAGGTAGACTTTCTCAAGCCAATGTACCATATGAAGTGAAACACCCTATCTTATTGCCTAATAGTCATATTGTAATCAACACATTGTTTGAACATGTACACCGAATTAATATGCACGCTGGAGCACATGCGATATGTGCTTTTGTGCGTCAGGAATACTGGGTTATCAATGCTAGAAAAGTGGCTCGCAGAACGATTCGTAACTGTATTGCCTGCTTCCGTCAACGGCCACAACTGGCCAGTCAAATCATGGGCGCACTTCCAGCAAATCGAGTGCAAGTCGGCGCACACCCATTCGAACGAGCTGGATTAGACTTCGCAGGACCCTTGTGGATGCACTATAATCAGCGAGGACGCAAGCCCACAAAGGTGTACTTATGCGTCTTTGTATGTTTTCTTACAAAGGCCTGTCATCTGGAACTGGTGTCGGATTTGAGCTCGAGTGCCTTCATTGCGGCGCTTAAACGATTCTTTGCTCGACGTGGGCTCAGCGCCGAATTATCTTGCGATAATGCAACCAATTTTGTGGGAGCTGCAAGGGAGCTGAGTGCGCAAGCGGATCAGTTGTGGATGGACAAGGAGCGAATTATCAATCATTGCAGTAATTTGGGAGTAAAATTTCGTTTCATCCCTCCCCGCTCACCCCACTTTGGTGGCTTATGGGAGAGCGCTGTAAAAGTGGCAAAGCAACTTATACTTCGCTGTTTCAATGGAGCTTCACTGAATTATGAAGAGCTGTCTACGGCCATAACACAAGTGGAAGCAGTAATGAATTCAAGACCGCTTCATCCGATGTCGTCTGATCCGAATGATCTTGAAGCCTTAACGCCTGGACACTTCTTAGTTGGACGACCTCTCAACTCATTGATAGAGCGATGTGACGACTCTATAATTAAACTGTCAATGACGAATCGATGGAAACGGATTGTTGCAGTTCATCATTCGTTTTGGCAGCGGTGGTCACAAGAGTACCTCAGTCTGCTGCAGCAACGCAGCAAATGGACTTCGAGCTGCAATAACATTGAAAAAGGCATGCTGGTTCTCATCGCAGAAGACAACACACCCCCAGGACGCTGGACTTTAGGTCGTATTCAAGAGTGTCATGCTGGCAAGGATAAAGCGGTACGCGTTGTAACAATCAAAACTAAGACAGGATTGTTTAAGCGCAATATACATAAAATTTGCCCGCTACCGATTGAAGCTGCATCTTAGGCTTGCGTTGGAAGGAGCTTCCAAGGCCGGGAGTATGTTTACGCTGAAAATGGCTTTAAATAGAATTTTAAATTGGATGTATAAAAATTAGATAACAAACAGTAAAAGATGAACTATGTAAATTTGAATAATGAAGTTATATCGATAGTTGAAATAAATCGATGTATTCTAGCTTAAGATATTGTCACGATCGTGTATATCGAAAAGGCACGCCCATCTCTATTGAAAAGAAATAAAGCATTCTAGATTTTGTCTTCGTTAAGAGCAGCAGCATTTGTAAAAATACTTTTTATCTCGTTTTGACGAGCACTCTTAAGAAGAGCGAAAACACTGTGTACACACACACAAAGCAGAACAACAGTAAGCAGAAGGATAATCGCCAAAAAGACAAAGATAAGTTTAAAGGAAAATGCTACAATTGCCAAAAAACGGGCCATCGCGCGAGTGAATGCAGAAACAAAATTAAAGAAGAGAAAAAAGAATAGGAGAACGAACAATCGAATTTTTTAGTGAATAGCAGTGTTGTTAAAGACAGAAAAAATATGTGGTGCCTTGACAGTGGCGCTACTTCACATATGTGTTGTGACAAAACTAAATTTTCAAATATAAGTGAAAATAATACCACGATCATGTTAGCAGCAGATAAATCTGTTGAGTCGCCTGGTGTAGGAACTGTGATTTTGCATACTGAAAATCTGCAAATAACAATGAGAGACGTTCTGTATGTCCCATCATTAAACATGAACTTTGTATCGATAAGCAAAGCAGCAAAATACGGTCACCATACGAAATTTGAAAATAACGAAGCAGTAATATGCAACAATAGTGGTGAAATTGTGTTACGCGCAAAGCAAGAAAACAATTTATATGTATACGAAAATAAATTTGAACACAATGAATTGCATATCTCTCAAGATTCATCATGGGTATCAATATGGCATAATCGGTTTGGCCATTTAAATTTCAAAAATTTGAAAGACTTAAGTGAGAAAAAGCTTGTGCATGGATTGAATATTAAAAACGTTAATATTAAAACAAATTGTGACACTTGCAATAAGGCAAAAATATGTGGGTTGTCATTCCCACAAAAGGCGGAACGAATATCAAAAAGTGTTCTTGAACTAGTTCATAGCGACGTTTGCGGGCCTATGAATGTCAACTCGATCGCTGGAAATCGATATGTGGTTAGTTTTATCGATGATTACACTAGAAAGAACTTTGTTTACTTTATGCGCACGAAGAATGAAGTGTTTGAAAAATTCAAGCTTTTCAAAAATTATGTTGAATGTCAAACAAATAAGAAAATAAAGGTATTGCGTAGTGACAACGGCACCGAATATAAAAACAAACAATTTGACGAATTTTTGGAAAAGTGCGGAATTAAAAGACAATTGACGGTTCCTTACACGCCACAGCAAAATGGTATTGCTAAGCGAGCAAATCGCACGTTAATAGAAATGGCAAAAAGTCTCCTAATTCACGCAAATTTACCGGAATTTCTGTGGGCTGAAGCTGTGCAAACCGCAGCTTATTTGCGTAATAGATGTCCAACTAAAGTTCTCAACGGAGAGACTCCCTTTGAGTTATGGAAAGGGCGAAGGCCATCTGTTAAGCATCTTCGCACCTTTCGATCACGCGTTTTTGCACTGGAAAAACCAAAGAAGGGGAAGTTTCTGGCAAAAGGAAGCGAGTATGTGTTCGTTTGATATTCATTTGAGACAAAAGCGTATCGTCTCTACGATCCCGAAAAACGGTCAGTAGTGGTACGTCGTGACGTAAAATTCTTAGAGGGTGAGTTTAAGTCAGCTGCACAGAACACAAGAATTGATTTTGCGACAAACATTATTCGTCTCGAGCCACCTGTCGAAGTCTTACAGCCGGAGCCGGTAAATCAAGAGATACAGGACACGGAGTGCAGTGACTCAGACGAAGAAGGGGAAGAGTTTGTCAGCGCCAACGACGCAGAAGAGCCATTGGAACAGGAGGAAAATTCTGCACGTTATGGACTAGGAAGACCAAGAATTCTACGGACAGGCCAATGCGGCAGGCCCCGTAAGCACTACAATGTACTAAGTTACCTGGATAGTTCGGATGACATTGAAACACCGAAATCAGTTGCAGAAGCGTTGAGCAGTCAGTATGTTCGTAACTGGCAAGATTCGATGCAAACAGAAATGGATGCTTTAAGAAAGAACGAAATATGGGAAATGGTGGACCTACCTCCTAAACAAAAGGCCATTGCATCAAAATGGGTGTTTCGTATAAAATGAAACAAAGATGGCAAAATCGAGCGATTCAAGTCAAGACTAGTTGCCAAAAGATGCGGGCAACAGTTTGGTGTCAATTACTGGGAAACATTCTCTCCAGTAATACGTTACGAAACAATTCGAATGCTATTTGCTATCGCCGCAGAGAAGGAGCTATGCATGCACCAAGTGGACATCTCCAATGCATACTTAAACAGTACTTTGGAAGAAACGGTTTACATGAAGCAGCCGGAGAACTTTGTTGACGAGGATCACCCAACGAAAGTATTGAAGCTGCAAAAGGCAATCTATGGCCTAAAACAATCTGGACGATCCTAGAATAATACACTGGATGAGGTTTTGATAAGTTTAGATTTCAAAAGATGTAAAAGCGAGCCGTGTCTTTACGTACATCTTACAGAGCAAAAGTACATTGCAGTTTACGAAGACGAGAGAGACATTGATATAATCAAAAGAAAGATTGCTGACAAGTTCGAGACACATGACAGCGGCCCCGTAAAATACTTCCTTGGAATGGAAGTTAAGCGAAATGGTGAACGAGGACCTGTAACCATGTCGCAAACGAAGTACATAGAATCTTTATTAGCCACTTATGGGATGCAGAACTGCCGATCTGCGTCCACCCCACTTGAGTCTGGATTTCAAGTTTCCTGCCAAGATGACGATTGCGCCAAGGTAAATACAACAGAATACCAATCGCTAATAGGTTCCCTTATGTATTTAGCAGTATTGAGCCGACCTGATATATTGCACGCCGTTTGCAAGCCGTTTGCACGGAACACGAATCCACACGTCGAGCACCAAACTGCAGCCAAGCATATTTTACGATATTTATCTGGAACCATGGATCTGAGCATCACATATACAAAACCGGAGACTCAGTAAAAGGCTTTGCTGATGCTGATTGGGCAAATGATCAGAATGATAGGAAATCGTATTCAGGATATGCTTCAAAACAAAGCGTAGTTGCCCAAAGCAGCACTGAAGCTGAGTATATCGCTTTGTCGACTGCTGCCAAAGAAGCCGTTTATCTTCGCAGACTGCTAAAAGAAATTGGCTGTTTGGATCAGGATAAAATTGTCTTCTTAGGTGACAACATTAGTGCGCAGCATATCGCTAAAAACTCTGTACATCACAAGCGCACTAAACACATAGATATTAAGTATCAATTCGTAAGAGAGAAAGTCGAAAGTAAAGAAATTGAATTAAAATATGTATCAACTAATGAAAATGTTGCTGATATCTTTACAAAAGGCTTAGGAAAGCAAAAGCTTTATGAAATAATTAAATATCTTGGATTAAATTAAAATAAATGTATGTAGCTTAAGAGGAAGTGTTGAATATCGATTATGATGAATATCGAGTATCTTTTGTTTGTAAGCTTCATACCAACTATCTGGCAACATTGTAATCTCTTCAACTTTGACTACACATTCTTATGTACACTTATTGAAGTCAGTTCTTCATTAAACGTTCACAATTCAACATTGTGCGTGTGTTTCATTAAATAACCAACAATACCATTACCTATAAACTATGAATATCATTACTTATCAATTAATTTAACTAAAACCGAAAATATTTATGAAGAACTTCTCAAACAAACACAAGTCCTTGAAAATTTACCACAAATTCAGTACCTAACAGAGAAACTCATAGAAGACATAGAACTTGGTATGCAACTGACACGCTTAGGTATCTTCAATCCAAAACTTTTAAAACATGATTCCCTTACTCACGTAAATTCTGAAAAAATGCTTAATATCAAAACTTCTGCTTGGCTTAAATCTGACACCAACGAAATTTTGATAATAATCCCATATTCCGAGAGAAATAATTAAGACACCTATTTTCGAAATAATACCATACCCCGACGAAAATAATAACATACTAACTGAAACAATACATGACAAGTATTTTTCGCATAATAACCAAACTTACATAGCAATTTCTCAAAGCTTGGTCATAAATAAATGCATAACCAGGTCTCAACACAATGTACAAAATAAAATATGTTGAACCTATATAATCACAACTTGGAACCTTCCCAAAACTACGTTAAACCAAAACTGTATCAATAGAGAAATTATAATAGAAGGTAATAACATGATAAAAGCATTTAATTGCTCCATTCAGTTAGAAGAAATTTTGATTACCAATACAATGTTAGACTACACTCAAACTATCTATGTAAACAATAATGTAACGAAACTTGAACCACTCGAATACATTCAAGCAAAAGAGATAATTGAACAACACACTCAAACGAGTAATGTCTTCCAAATAAAAACAGTTACAACATTAGTAATAATAATTATAATCGCAGCATTGTACTTCATTTATAAATATAAGACTATACCACAAAAATTAATTGTAAATTTCAAGAATCAAAATCCAGAAAATGAAACTATTATAAGTCCTGAAACAGAAAATAATGTACTTTCAGTAAATACCCCTGTATTGCATCCTAAAGTTATTGCCTGAGGACAGGCCTTTTTCTTAAGGATGGGGAAAGGACATATCCATTGTACACCCACACTTTAAACTCCCCAATTCCACATTATATAATCATAAACAACGCACACTATTGTAAAACTCACATACACACATTAATGTTTAAGCACAAAATGTAATCAAAGAACGAGAGCCCTTCGATTAACTTTGGTTCCCACAGATCATAAAACCAAAAACGCGAACTATAACAAATAATTGCTCGAACCCGATCACCCAAATAATTGTCCCCCAATTCGATCACTTGGCTAGCCTCAATGTTTACAGCGAGCCAACTGAAATAACAAGAACATTAAAACCAAATTAGCTAAACTCTCTTAAAGAGTTTGCTCTCTTAACTCCCACTCAACATATATAAACCCAGGCACGCGTCAAAGATGCAGTTCAGTAAACTTTCAGTTTTAGTTCAGTTCAGCTTAGATCTGTTCAGTTCAGCTCATTCCCGAGCACCGAGTACGCTATCAACTGCGATAGCCCGCTTAAGTCTGTTATCAAAACCTAGTGATAATACAAAGGCTCTAGTTCTTCCTTTGGAAGTAAATAACAAGTGGGTAAGGCTACAGTCGGGCGCCCGACAGTAAGATACCCTTCTCCCAATTTTCTAAGTCCGTTACAAACGTGTAACCACTTTCATAGCTTTAAACAGAGAATTCTGCATAAATACTTCTACTACATATAGCTTACTCGCTCGCACTCACACAGCGACGCACGTAAAGAGTAAAGCGACACGACACAACGTCGACGTCGGCGTCGACTGCTCAAAGCAGCGCGTCGGCTGCTGCTCGTACCGAACATTTGTACTGAAAACGTTGACTTTAATAACTTCTGTGTTATTGTTCCGATCGGATTGTAATTTGGAGAATATGTTCATATTCCATTCAGCATTACACATACCAAAGCACAACTTTATAGGTTTAATACTTTGCTTAATAATCGTAAATAACCGATTTGCGGGGGCGGTGGGCGTGGCATCCCACATTTGACATAAACTTCACCTGCCCCGAATATATAGGAACCTTCATACCAAATTTGGTGTCTCTAGCTTTTTTAATAGCTAAGATCTGTTGTCTCAAACAAACAGACGGACAGACGGACAGACGGACAGACGGACAGACAGACGGACATGTCTCAATCGACTCGGCTAGTGATCCTGAGCAAGAATATATATACTTTATGGGGTCTGCCACGCCTCCTTATGCCTGTTACATACATTTTGCACAAAGTTAGTATACCCTTTTTTGACCATTTTCAATGGTCGAAGGGTATAAAAAGTGCTTAAATAATAAACTTCAAAACAACAGTGTTTTTTATACCCTTCGACCATTGAAAATGGTCAAAAAAGGGTATACTAACTGTGCAAAATGTATGTAACAGGCATAAGGAGGCGTGGCAGACCCCATAAAGTATATATATTCTTGCTCAGGATCACTAGCCGAGTCGATTGAGACATGTCCGTCTGTCTGTCCGTCTGTCCGTCTGTCCGTCTGTCCGTCTGTATGAGACAACAGATCTCAGCTATTAAAAAAGCTAGAGATACCAAATTTGGCATGAAGGTTCCTGTAAATCATAGGCAGATAAAGTTTATCTCAAATTTTTTGATGCCACGCCCACCGCCCCCCGCAAATCGGTTATTTACGATTATTAAGCAAAGTATTAAACTTATAAAGTTCTGCTTCGGTATGTATAAAGCTAAATGCAATATGAACATATCCTCCAAATTACAATCCGATCGGAATAATAACACAGAAGTTATTCAAGTCAACGTTTTCAGTACAAATGTTCGGTACGGGCAGCAGCCGACGCGCTGCTTTGAGCAGTTGACGCCGACGTCGACGTTGCGTCGTGTCGCTTTACTCTTTACGCGCGTCGCTGTGTGAGTGCGAGCGAGTAAGCTATATGTACTAGAAGTATTTGTGCAGAATTCTCTGTTTGAAATTATGAGTGTGGTTACACGTTTGTAACGGATTAGGAAAATTGGGAGAAGGGTATCTTACTGTCGGGCGCCCGACTGTAGCCTTACCCACTTGTTTTTTTTTTTGTTTATTAAACCCTCGGGGTGAATTCGTTAATATATATATAAACACTTTCTGCTATATTAAGTACTTTCTTTCTAAGAATCACAACATTGTTATATACACATACAAATTTATGTTAGCTTATTAAAGTTGACACCGCATTCTTTTCTCGTGGCAAAGGCAGCATATGCTTATGCATATGCAATAATTTTGGTACATATAATTGAAAAAACAAGTAGGTAAGGCTACAGTCGGGCGCCCGACAGTAAGATACCCTTCTCCCAATTTTCCTAATCCGTTACAAACGTGTAACCACACTCATAATTTCAAACAGAGAATTCTGCACAAATACTTCTAGTACATATAGCTTACTCGCTCGCACTCACACAGCGACGCGCGTAAAGAGTAAAGCGACAAGACGCAACGTCGACGTCGGCGTTCTCAAAGCAGCGCGCCGGCTGCCGCTCGTACCGAACATTTGTACTGAAAACGTTGACTTTAATAACTTCTGTGTTATTGTTCCGATCGGATTGTAATTTAGAGGATATGTTCACATTGCATTGAGCTTTATACATACCGAAGCATAACTTTATAAGTTCAATACTTTGCTTTATAATCGTAAATTACCGATTTGCGGGGGCGGTGGGCGTGTCATCAAACATTTGACATAAACTTCACCTGCCCCGGATATATAGGAACCTTCATAACAAATTTGGTGTCTCTAGCTTTTTTAATAGCTAAGATCTGTTGTCTCAAACAAACAGACGGACAGACGGACGGACGGACAGACGGACAGACGGACAGACGGACGGACAGACGGACATGTCTCAATCGATTCGGCTAGTGATCCTGAGCAAGAATATATATACTTTATGGGGTCTGCCACGCCTCCTTATGCCTGTTACATACATTTTGCACAAAGTTAGTATACCCTTTTTTGACCATTTTCAATGGTCGAAGGGTATAAAAATATTATGCAAATCGATCGGAAATTTATCGAAAATATTGAGCACGGAATATGTTTTCGTTGAAAAGTGGAGGACGTTGCAAAAAAAAATATAAATATTAAACTTTATAAAATATTGATATATTTTTATTGAGTAAAAATAATTATCGGAATAATAACTATACTCAGTGTGGAAGTTTGAGCAAATTGATGCAATATAATTTATGTATGTACAAATAACAAAATAAATTAAATTGTGAAAATAACAATAATAATTATTTATTGTTTGAAAATATAATCGATAAATTTGCAACGTTGCAGCGCTTTGTGAATATAACAACACAGTACACAAAAAAACGACAAACAAAAAACAAGTGGGTAAGGCTACAGTCGGGCGCCCGACAGTAAGATACCCTTCTCCCAATTTTCTAAGTCCGTTACAAACGTGTAACCACTTTCATAGCTTTAAACAGAGAATTCTGCATAAATACTTCTACTACATATAGCTTACTCGCTCGCACTCACACAGCGACGCACGTAAAGAGTAAAGCGACACGACACAACGTCGACGTCGGCGTCGACTGCTCAAAGCAGCGCGTCGGCTGCTGCTCGTACCGAACATTTGTACTGAAAACGTTGACTTTAATAACTTCTGTGTTATTGTTCCGATCGGATTGTAATTTGGAGAATATGTTCATATTGCATTCAGCATTACACATACCAAAGCACAACTTTATAGGTTTAATACTTTGCTTAATAATCGTAAATAACCGATTTGCGGGGGCGGTGGGCGTGGCATCCCACATTTGACATAAACTTCACCTGCCCCGAATATATAGGAACCTTCATACCAAATTTGGTGTCTCTAGCTTTTTTAATAGCTAAGATCTGTTGTCTCAAACAAACAGACGGACAGACGGACAGACGGACAGACGGACAGACGGACAGACAGACGGACATGTCTCAATCGACTCGGCTAGTGATCCTGAGCAAGAATATATATACTTTATGGGGTCTGCCACGCCTCCTTATGCCTGTTACATACATTTTGCACAAAGTTAGTATACCCTTTTTTGACCATTTTCAATGGTCGAAGGGTATAAAAAGCTTGCCGCCGGAGTTGAACCTGGATCTTGCATATCTAACATAATAAAACAGACAAAAATACGTGGTCACATGGCACTACTATTTCCTTAATATCTTCCACATTTATAGTCCAATCTTACTGAAATTTTCAGGAAACGTCCGCAAGATGGTATTTATAACGTATTTATAAAACTGTTGCTGCAAAGCTAATATTGCGGCTGTAATAGTTTTTTTTCAATTTATGGAGGCGGGTGGGGGCGTGGCTAAAATTCAAAATAAACTTGATCAGTCTGCAGTAATAACACATGTTGTCACCAAATTTGGGAACTCTAGCTCTTATAATAGCTGAGATCCAGGTGTTCACACGGACGGACAGACAGACAGACGGACATGGCTATATCGACTCGGCTGTTGATACTGATTCAGAATATATATACTTTATGGGGTCGGAGATGTCTCCTTCTGCCTGTTACATACATTTTCGTTTCGAACAAAGTTATAATACCCTTCTACTCTACGAGTAGCGGGTATAAAAATGGAAATAAACTTTCATTTTTTATGATTTTTGGAGAACTTCTAAACAAAACATGTTTTTTAGAATCTACAATGTGTTCGATTTTTGAAATAAAACATGTATTGGCGTCACTGGTGAAAATCAGACGATTTATGTTTAAAACATATTCATGTAGGAATTGGATCTGAGCAAACACTAGTTCGTGAGACTCGAAGTGGGCATTATTAAGAGCCAGAAACTAATTCACCATGAAACATATCGGTTAACCAACTATCGAGTCGCTAAGAATTATCGATAAAGTCGATACTTTATGCCAGAATCTCGGTCCGTGAACACTTATTAAAAAATACACACCATTCATTTTAAAATTTTTAATTATAAGACAAGTAAATGTACTATAATAAAACTATTTGTTCGTATACTAAAAGCGGAGCCTACAAATTTTGGGGGCTCAACCGGAATAAGCTTGTCAAAAACTTAACATTGAAACTGTATGTGTGTGAAAATAATGTGCATGTGTTGAGCTTAACAGAAAAGCACAAGCATTGTGAAATTGAAGACAAAAATGAATTGAGACGCCGAAAAAGGCACAATTCTAGAGAAACAAACTTGTGTGATTAAAATTCAACAACGTTAGTAACTTTTGTTGTGAAATTGGCTGATGAAAGTGGTAAAGCTGTTACGAGAATCAAACGGCGAGATTTGGCAAAAGACGATAGCACCAAGTCAATTACGACGGGATTAATCTGTGAAGTCGGCACGGCAACTTTGGTGAGCAGGCAGCTAGGCAGGACTAGCAATGCGGCGCTGTGGGACACTGATAAAGTTTGGAGCGTGGGGCAGTTTCATTGACGAGTCGTCAATAATAACGCAGAGTTGCAGGACTGTGGTTAAGCGGTGTAAGCAACGCAGAATTTGGAAGACCGTGGTAATGCGGGAACAGTGAGCAGAAGCAGAGTCTGGAGCATTGTGGATAATCAGAGTCAACGTTGGAGAGGTCAAAGAAGGGCACTTGGCGCCGAATTGTGGCAAAAATCAAACTGAAGCAGCGTCGGAAAATTTTTTGTGAATTTTGTGCTGCTATTGGTGAGCTGCGGATTTGGTTTGCGTAGAAGAAGCTGTGTAAGACAAACAGACAAGAACGTAATTTTGGCAGTTAAAATTTGAAATTTTTCAGCTTGGAAATATTTAACATAATGTTAAGTTTGAGAGTCACTGTAATAACAGCGAGTGTGGACTGTTGTTAAAAGTATAAAATTGACTAATGTTAAATAAGTTTACTTAAGCTGAACCGAAACAAATTTGATATTTCTGATTAATGATTAATAAGTTTTAATACAGATGATTTAAATTTCAGTAGAGTGAAGCGAAACGAGATCTTTGCATTGAGAGTTGAGGAGTTGCGTGATAAGTTGGTGGCCTTAAAAATTAATTCATCTGGATTATAGAAAGACTTGCAGAATAAGTTACTGGCTTATTATGGTTTGCAATTGACTGAAGGCTTAGAGGATGTAGAACAGCATGAGCATCAGGGTCAGGATGATGAATCGTTTGCTAGTGTAGAAGGAAACAACCCAGCAGATACTAATCGAACTAGAGTAGAAAGTTTAAGTGAATCTAGGATTAACACTGAAGGCATAGGCAAAACAGACCAAAATAGTCAAAATAGATCGTGGTTTACACTAAAGGACGTGGAAGGTAGTGTGTCACAGTTTTCAGGTTCAAATAACCTTGATGTTATGCAGTGGATAGAGAAGCTTGAAGAATGTTTAGTTACTGTCGAATGGAGTCAGTTGCAGTTGTTTATCTTTGCAAAGCAGTTGCTTAGTGGGGCAGCAAAGTCATTCATACGCAGTCAGCGTGATATTCGCTATTGGAATACTTTGAAAAGGTCGCTAGTTGAAGAATTCTGCTGAAATTCATCGTAGATTGGGCAGACGCAGTCAGAAAAAAAATGAAACATTACAAGAGTATTTGTATGCACTGATGGAGATAGCAAAGCCAATAGACTTGGAGGATGAGAATTTAATTGAATATTTTGTAAATGGATTAACAGATTCTAGGATGAATAAGGCATTACTTTTTCAGGCAATGACTATGACAATTAAAGGTTCAAATTGTGGCGTATGAGAAGATGCGAGGTTCCTCTAAGCAGTTTAATTAGTATGGATCGTCAGGAGTAAAAGCTGAGACAAATGAAGAGAGCTTAGGAACTTATGTAAGAAAATGTTTAAAGTGCGGTGAACAGATTGAAAGATGTCCAATGATTAGCAAGGAGCTTAAGTGCTTTAAATAAAATCAGCCTGGGCATGGAGCTGCTCAGTGCAAAGTTGTTGTTCCTGAAAAGGGAGAGAAAGCGGCTAATCTTATTCAAGAAGAGGTTCGTGCAAAGTCTGTTTACTAATTCAGGACTTGAATTAAGGAGTGTAACATGTGATCTGTTCGGTTTTCAAGGTCTTGTAGATACAGGTGCTTATTTGTGTTTGGTTCGTAGAAATGTGTTTCTTAAGCTTCGAAATGCAAAGTTGACAGGGGCAGAGAAATGTTTGACAGCTATAGGCGAAAATCAAATTGTGACTTTGGGCAGCTTTGTAACTTGTGTACATATTGATGGAATAAAAATACAAATAGAATTCCATGCAGTTGCCGATGAGGATATAGCTTTTGACTCAATTTTGGGCAGAGCTATTCTTGACAGCGTGGATATGATTGTTACTAAGTTTGGTACCAAATTGGTTAGCAAAAAAGTCGACAAAGACAAAGGAATGCATAATATAGGAAAGTAGATGGACCGTGCACAGATTTATTAAAAGAGTTTGCAGTCTTGTGTATTAATTTTCAACAACTAAATATGGCTGATGAAATTGTTTTAACCCATTTAACTCAAGAGCAGGCTAGTAAAGTCAAAGCTATGGTTAACAATTATTAACCTAGACGCAATATAGAGAGCACTATTGGAATGAAACTTCTGTTAACGGACGAGTTACCGGAATATCAACATCCAAGGCGTTTAGCTTATTGTGAACAGAACTTGGTTGATGATCAAGTTAATGAGTAGCTTGAGGAAAACATCATAAAGCTGAGTAACTCAGAATACGCTTCACCAGTTGTCCTAGTGGCAAAAAAGAATGGAAAGAAACGTCTCTGTTGTGATTATAGAAAGCTGAATGAAAAAATAGTGAGGGACGATTCCCCTATGGTACAAATGGATAGTGTGACTGAAAAGCTGCAGGGATTTAAGGTTTTGACTACATTAGATTTGACTAATGGATACTTTCATGTACCAGTTAAGAAGGAGTTGCAAAAGTATACATCTTTTGTTACACAGAAAGGATAATTCGAGATATGTACCTTTTGGAATTAAAAACTCCCCAGCAATGTAATGCGAGATTTAACAGCGATTTCTGCGTTTGACATCGTATATCAGAAAGTTTGTTGATGGATATGCATTAATTGCAAACCATTGACAGATATGCTTCGATAAGATTGTCAGTTTCAGTTAAATGAATTGCAGCAAATTGCATTTGAGCAGTTAAAAGCAGCGTTGGTTAGTAAGCCCGTTTTGCGGTTGATCATGGTGCGAGTACAGAAATTCACACAGATGCATCTAAGTTTTAGTTTGGAGCGGTAATGCTTCATTGATTGTAATGAGATTCTTATGCGTTTGCCATGACAATGAAAAAGAAAGAAGTGCCATTAAGAGTAGCAAGGTAGGCGATGGACTTGCAGGATTTTGACTATGAGATCGAACATATTTCTGGTGTGAAGTAAGGCACGTTGATGCGCTGAGCAGAGTATTTTGCTATGTGTTGACCGGGGGTGTGGTTCACAGGTTAAAAGAAGCACAATTGGCAGACGAATGGATAAAAGTGGTTAAGAATCTAGTTGAAAGTAAAGGATATGAGGATTTTTATGTTTTCAACCAAGTGTTGTTTAAGGACCGCAACTGGGAATTACTTGTGGTTCCATCAGATATGGAAGTAGAAATAATTCAAATCGCACATAAGCAAGGTCACTTCTCGGCAAAGAGGACTCAGGATTTATTAGAAAAGTCTTATTATATTCCTTGATAAGGGAGATACACCATTGGTTACCTATCACATCGATCATGTGGGTCCAATGGAGATCACTCAGAAGCGATGTAATCACATTCTGGTTATCGTAGATGCATTTTCTAAGTACGTTTGGTTATATCCAACTCGAAGTACAGGAGTTGTAGGGGTCATCAATTGTTTGGAAAAGCAGGCAGTAAATTTCGGAAATCCACGTAGAATTGTGTCGGACAGGGGAACAGTATTTACAGCAAATGCTTTTAAAGCATATTGCGAAAAACAAAACTAACAACATTTGTTGATATCTACAGGTGTTCCACGTGGAAACGGACAGGTAGAGAGGATGCATAGGATTGTTGTGCCCATGTTGTCCAAATTGAGTATAGAGAGCCCTGGTATAAGTATGTAGGTTGTGTACAACAGCTGATTAACAATACTGAACCACGTAGTACGAAAATCACTCCATTCAAGCTATTGACAGGTATTAATATGCGTTTCTCTGAGGATCCTGAGATGAAAAAGTTAGTGCAGGAGTCATTGTTTGAAGAATTAACTTCAACGTGGCAGAATATATGAAGATATTCGGGACGAATATAGCGTCAGGAGGGCCAAATGTTGAAATTGGATCTAAGCAAACACTAGTTCGTGGGACTCGGAGTGGTCAGCATTATTAAGAGCCAGAAACTAATTCACAATGAAACATATCGGTTAACCAACTATCGAGTCGCTAAGAATTATCGATAAAGTCGATACTCTATGCCAGAATCTCGGTCCGTGAAAACTTATTAAAAATACACACCATCCATTTTAAAATTTTTAATTATAAGACAAGTAAATAAACTACAATAAAAACTATTTGTTCGTACATTAAAAGCGAAACCTTCATACATTCATGAAATCGAATTTTGTTCGAATTTTTGAAAAATAACAATGGAATGGCGTCAGTTCAAAAATGTTGTTTAAAACTTAAAGTTTGTTTAAATTTTCGAAAAAAAAATGAATGGCATCTGTGGTAAAACTCTGACGAATTCTACACAAAACTAATATTTCGAAATTTAAATTTTGTACTCTAAGTTCTTACTGGAAAGCAACATAATTAATTATTTATTTTAGGGTGTGATGTACCGCGACCTTATAGGTGTATTGTACCCCCTGTTGAGCTTAGAGCTCCTTATCCAAACTAGTAAGTCAGAGAAAATCCAGAAGTATTTCTGGCCTGGTCGTCCTTATCTCCTTTTTTGGAGAACGTGCTTGTTTAACGATATAGTTTTTTTATGAGCTAAAGATGACATTCTGTGAGCAGGTGCTTCGTAAGGAGCGCTGTGAGTGTTGAGCAGTTGGAAAAAAAAACCGGAAAAAGATAGAAATGAAAATTTGAGTGTTGAGCAGATTGTAGGTAAGCGAAGGAGTCTATGAGTCTACATTGCAGTCTGTAACTACAACTTCTTCGCCATTAGCACGTCGTTTCTTAGGCCGTCAAAGTAACAAATTGACACCATTCAGATTGTTTTGCAAGACAGAAAATATTAATAGTGTACCGTCTGTATATAACAATTCTACCTCAATCCGCTTAGAATATCGTTTTATCGAATTCATTAGTAAAACTTAAAAGCTGTAAAACCCTTATACTCTAGGAGTAGCGGGTGCAATAAGCACTGGAAATCCGTGGCCTCTTAACTTAACTTTGTGCCAAGCGAAAATATGTGTAACAAGCAGAAGGAGACCTCGTTTCTTGAGTAGTATGAACAGCCGAGTCGTCTTTCCATGTTCATCTGGCCGTCTGTCTGTCAGTTAATGTTATTACTGCAAGCTGATCAAGTGTGTGAGGCTCCATAAATCGATGAAAAGTGATTGCAGCTTCCATCTTAGCTATACAGCTACAGTTTTATATATACGTTATAAATACTTTCTTGCGGAAAATTTCAGGATTTTGAGATTGCACTATAAATATGAAAGATGTTAAAGATTTTGGTTTGTTTTTTCATTTTAGTTACCCGACTCTGGCGGCATGAACTGTTTTTTTCATTGCACAAATTCTTCTACTACATATAGCTTACTCGCTCGCACTCAACAACGACGCGCGTAAAGAGTAAAGCGACACGACGCAACGTCGACGTCGGTGTCAACTGCTCAAAGCAGCGCGCAGGCCGCTGCTCGTACCGAACATTTGTACTCCAAATGTTGACTTGAATAACTTCTCTGCTTAAAAGCTGAGATCTATTGTCTCATACAGACGGACATGTCTCAATCGACTAAGCTAGTGATCCTGAGCAAGAATATATATACTTATTGGGGCCTGCCACGCCTCCTTATGCCTTTTACATACATTTGCACAAAGTTAGTATACCTTTTTGTGACCATTTTCAATAGTCGAAGGGTATAAAAACACCGCACTAAGAACCACACATACCGTAGAATTTAATGAAGCACGTGTCTAGCAAATCCGGTTAAAGTTGGTGTTCCCCAGGGAAGCCATTAAGGTCCCAATGTTTTTATGCTTTTCATCAATGACCTTCCTTCGGTCATACTTAACTACTGTATGTAGATGATGTCAAGCTTTGCTTTCAATTTAAGGACGCAACCTGTCTTTCATCCCTTCAAGCCGACCTCAATAGTTTTAACAGTTGGTGTGGTGCAAACCTACTAAACATGAACAGTTCCAAATGCAAGCCGATGGCATTCTCTCGAGCAAATCCGATGTATACTTTTTATTCTCTTTGTGGTTTTGTCTTGGAAAGAATTACCCTATTTGATGATCTGGGGGTCCGTTTGGACCGGAAACTAAAGTTTTACAATCATATTTCTAATAAATAAAGCCATGAGTGTCCTAGGCTGTATTAAGAGATGGTCAAAGGAGTTTGACGATCCTTATTTTACAAAGACCCTCTACTATCTCACTTGTTCATCCCATTCTTGAACACTGTTCATGCGTATGGTGTCCCCAGTACACTATTCATCAAGAACGCATCGCGTCTGTTCAGAAGAACTTTTTACTGTTGCCGTTACGATGCCTTGACTGGGATGAAAATTTAAGACTGCCTTCCTATAACGACTTCTATTATTCAAATTGCATTCCTTTACTAATCGCAGAACCATGCTAGGGGTCTTATTTATTCATGAGCTTATTCAAGGCGACATTGACAGTGAGGCCCTTGTAAGGCAGCTACACTTCTCTGTCCCTAATAGAATTACTCGTAATTATCTTCCCTATTGTAGATCGAAATATGCACTGCACGATCCGTTCTGGGTATTAAATTCGGATTACAATAAACTTCAACACGTTATAGCTAGCATTAACTCTATTGCTACTATGAAGTCTTTAATTCATTTCTATGTAGCACGTAATTAGTCATATTTTCTTCCTTGATATTTTGTATTTTTTATTCTTTACCTTCATTTTTATGCTCTATTTTTATCTTCTATCCGCGTTCTCTATCCTAATGCGTTAAATTATTCTCGCGTTTCTATTCGCATTATAATTATTAAGTATAGGCGGGTGGTGATCTTCGATTGAGTTCCACGCGCAACAACCATCGGCTTGGTGTCGTTGGACCATTTGATAATACAATCATTGTAACCAACGTAAAAAAAAAAACCTAGACATATCATAATCATCAGCACTTTTAAATATTTTACCAAGTCCAGAGAAAGACAACATACTAATACAAGATGTTCATAATAAATTTTACATTTAAAAGAATCAAGTTTATAAACAATATTCCAGAAAACCAATAATAAACAAGCATACTTAAACTAACACCTACTGAGTGTAGATATTCTAAGACTCATAGTAAATTGGAGTAATTTATATAGTTTCAAACATTATTTTAACATGGAAATTATCAAAAATTGTCTTAAACTAAAATTGCATTACTAATAGAGAAATCATAATAGAAGGGGAAAAAATAATACAAAACTTTAATTGCCTATCACCGTTCAAATTGATAATTTACAAGATTCGATTTTACCCAAACCATTTATATAATGTAACAAAATTATATCCAGTATCATATTTACAAGCAAAATAAATAATACAAGAATATACAAATACATACAACATATTGCAAATTGTAATATTAACTACACTTCATAATTATATATAATATATTTATATCTACAAGTTTCATGTGTTTTCATAACTTAAATATCACTGAACCGATCGCCTTGAAATTTTCAGGAGACTTTCGGGTAGTTATGTACATGGTTTATGAACAAGCATGAAGCATGTCTGCCCACCAGCAACAACATTAACAGCATTCTTTCAATTGTATAAAAATTGAAAACAAGTTTTCATGTGTTTTATAGCTTAAATATCACCGACACTTAATTTTAAAATGGTATTCCATGTAAGTATTTTGCATAAAATATTCATAGAGTTTTTAATGTCAAGCTTTTTTAGATTTGTAACAAACCGGATTTACTAGACACGTGATTTATTGAATTCTACGGTATGTGTTGTTGTTAGTGCGGTGTTTTTTTAGTTTCGTTATTGCAAAGTAAGTGAAAAAGTAGGTGTGTTTATCATATTATAAAACAAGTCGGAATGGCTACAGTCGAGCGCGTCCGACTGTGGTATACCCGCTACCACCATGCGAAAAAAACACGTCTTACAGTTTCAAATTTGTTTTGACTTTGAAAGTTGCACGTGGTTTCTATTAGATGTTGCCGCATTGCTCTCAGTGCTTTGCAATTAGAAATCATCAGAGGGCTTTTAATTATGAATGTGTAAATGAGACTCCTATTTAATGCTTCACATATTTATTCAGAAATTTAATAATCCCACCAGATTTGTCGTTTATGTTTTACATATATTGCTGTATGCTGCGAAATATGACTAAATATTCTAAATTTCTTAAAATATAGTAAAAACTTCGTTAACATTGATTTTAAATAAAGATAACGCATATGCAAAAAAAAAAAAAAAAAGAACAAAAAATTAAAACATAAAACTTTTTACCGACGCGAGGTCTTGAACCATGGACCTCCAAAAAACTCGGCCTATGCAGTCTGCAACTATAACAGCTCTGCCATTAGCGCATTTTGAATTTGCTTGGTAAAGTTGCATTATGAGACCATTCAGCTTGTCGTACAGGCCAAAAAGAAATTATTATTGTGTCTCGTGTGTGTGTGTGTGTGTGTGTGTGTGTAAGACAATACCAACTCACTCCCCTTAAAATTCTGTTTAATAATTTTAAATGCTTGAAAAAAGCTAACCACATCCAAAAATATCAACCACTTGCATCGGGGTTGGGTTGGATTAGAACTCGTGCCCTTCCGCTCGCCAGTCGGCGACCACATCCACGCAGTCACTGCAGCTATCTGTCGACCCATATAAAATTGCAATGATGACAGTGCAATAATTTTGGTACATATAATTGAAAAAAAAAAAGCTTGCCGCCGGAGTTGAACCTGGATCTTGCATATCTAACATAATAAAACAGACAAAAATACGTGGTCACATGGCACTAGTATTTCCTTAATATCTTCCACATTTATAGTCCAATCTTACTGAAATTTTCAGGTAACGTCCGCAAAATGGTATTTATAACGTATTTATAAAACTGTAGCTGCAAAGCTAATATTGCGGCTGTAATAGATTTTTTTCAATTTATGGAGGCGGGTGGGGGCGTGGCTAAAATCCAAAATAAACTTGACCAGCCTGCAGTAATAACACGTGTTGTCACCAAATTTTGGGAACTCTAGCTCTTATAATAGCTGAGATCCAGGTGTTCACACGGACGTACAGACAGACAGACGGACAGACGGACATGGCTATATCGACTCCGGCTGTTGATACTGATTCAGAATATATATACTTTATGGGGTCGGAGATGTCTCCTTCTGCCTGTTACATACATTTTCGGTTCGAACAAAGTTATAATACCCTTCTACTCTACGAGTAGCGGATATAAAACAAGTGGGTAAGGCTACAGTCGGGCGCCCGACAGTAAGATACCCTTCTCCCAATTTTAAAATCCGTTACAAACGTGTAACCACACTCATAATTTCAAACAGAGAATGTACAAATACTTCTAGTACATATAGCTTACTCGCTCGCACTCACACAGCGACGCGTGTAAAGAGTAAAGCGACACGATGCAACGTCGACGTCGGCGTCAACTGCTCAAAGCAGCGCGCAAGCTGCTGCCCGTACCGAACATTTGTACTGAAAACGTTGACTTTAATAATTTCTGTGTTATTGGTCCGATCGGATTGTAATTTGTAGAATATGTTTATATTGCATTAAGCTTTATACATACCAAAGCAGAACGTTATGGATTTAATAATTTGCTTATTAATCGCAAATAACCGATTTGCAAGGGCAGTGGGCGTGGAATCAAACATTGGATATAAACTTGATCTGCCTATGATTTATAGGAACCTTCTTGTCAAATTTTGTATCTCTAGCTTTTTTAATAGCTGAGATCTGTTGTCACATACAGACGGACAGACGGACAGACAGACGGACATGTCTCAATCGACTCGGCTAGTGATCCTGAGCAAGAATATATATACTTTATGGGGTCTGCCACGCCTCCTTATGCCTGTTACATACATTTTGCACAAAGTTAGTATACCCTTTTTGACCATTTTCAATGGTCGAAGGGTATAATAAATGCCAGAGCAGCAATAACGACGCCAAAAAAATATTCAATGACGTTTTCGCAGAGTAAGTACACAATTGTCTACGTACAAATTTATAACATATGTACATGCATATGTGCGACGCATTGTGCGTGCATATCAATAACTACCATATAAAAACCGTCAACCAAATACATGAAGTAGTAATAGACAGAAGATAATACTTAAATGCGCGGCAGTCACTCCGATTTTTATACCCTTCGACCATTGAAAATGGTCAAAAAAGGGTATACTAACTTTGTGCAAAATGTATGTAACAGGCATAAGGAGGCGTGGCAGACCCCATAAAGTATATATATTCTTGCTCAGGATCACTAGCCGAGTCGATTGAGACATGTCCGTCTGTCTGTCCGTCTGTTTGTTTGAGACAACAGATCTCAGCTATTAAAAAAGCTAGAGACACCAAATTTGGTATGAAGGTTCCTATATATTCGGGGCAGGTGAAGTTTATGTCAAATGTTTGATGCCACGCCCACCGCCCCCGCAAATCGGTAATTTACGATTATTAAGCAAAGTATTAAACTGAATGCAATATGAACATATCCTCCAAATTACAATCCGATCGGACCAATAACACAGAAGTTATTAAAGTCAGCGTTTTCAGTACAAATGTTCGGTACGAGCGGCAGCCGGCGCGCTGCTTTGAGCAGTTGACGCCGACGTCGACGTTGCGCCGTTTCGCTTTACTCTTTACGCGCGTCGCTGTGTGAGTGCGAGCGAGTAAGCTATATGCGCTTCAACTTTTTCCATTTTGCAACGCTGTTAACCGTGTATATGCACCATATTTCCTGCTTTTAAGAATACACGAGAGTTATCAGCAGTTAAGTACACTCGCGCAGTGCATTTTTTGACACGGCACACTTATGCGGCATCACCGGATTTTAATTGTTTGTTTTTCACATAAATTTGTTCATCCTCGGGTGTATACAACAGTAAAGAGCAGCCTGCCCGGGCTTCCTCTTTCAATTCGAATTTTATATTTTCAGCATTCATTTTCAATATCAAAACAAAATCAAACAAACATGTACGAAACAGTGTAAAACAAACAGACCGTTGACAAAAATACGTTAAGTTTTCTAGTAGACAAATTCTGATTATCGGAATCGAGTGGTAGTGCCAACGCATAATACAAGAACACAAAGTACAGAAAAAGCTACCATGGTTGCAATCAATTGTTGTTGTACCAAAGTTAACGAAAAAATAGTTTCCAATCAGTCAGGGATGAGCTCTTCTATTTAATTCTTTAAGAGAGGCCAAGCACACATTCGTTTCGTTTCATTAATTTTTAGTGCGTCTCCTCGCTTGACTTCGATTTATTATGTTAGCTTCCTATGGGCCTCCCGACACTTTCCGAAACCTTGTTAATCACTTTTTACAATATCGGCTTTTCGCCACCTTCCGAAACATTGTTAGTAATATCGACTTAAAATAACTTAAGTTAAATAATAACTTAAAATAATCTATTGCTTACACATTTAAATAAATAATATGTTAATTCTAATTCAATCTAAGCCGATAGTTGCCAGTGATTTATGGTAATAAATCGATTAAAATACCAAATACATATCGGCTATCGGCGGAGTTATGTCGCTATAAAAACGACATAAGTCCGCGCGGAATTATGTCACTTTTGAAACGACTGTTTTCCGCTGTTTTCTTCATCTCCAGCTCCATCATCTCCCTTGAAAGCTCTAAGTGCGGATTTACTGACCAATCTTCATCTTCGTTCTTCAAAAACAAAGGTCCGCTTAACCCGATTGACTCCATCAGGTCGTCAATGTTACAACCTCTTAAAACTTCATCTGCTGGGTTTTGTTTCGTCGGTACATGTTGCCATGTAGCTTCCTTGGATCACTCCTGAATCTCAGCCCAACTCAGTTCGAAACGAACGTCGCCAACGACGAAGGATGAAATCGAATCCAGTAAAGAGTGACTTCTGAATAGACCAGTAGATAGTTCGTTCGATATTTATCTTCATTAATGGCTTGATTCTGTTGCAAAGATCTGCTAGAAGGTGAGCGGCATATAACTTAAGTAAAACACTTCCTAGTGTTTTAGTCTTGAGCGGCGCTACTTTTGACTTTGAAGTCAACAAAAAAACGTTGTAACCTTCAGCAGTTTTGCTACGGATATAAACGCAAGCACCGTAGGCTCTCCTAGATGCGTTGGCAAAACCATGTAACTGTATCTGTGACATCGGATTGCTGAACACATATCGAGGTATGGAGATTTCTTCCATTCTCGACAATGTTTCCTGCAATTTATTCCATGCTGTTTCCAACTGCTGTGGGATAGACTCATACCAGTCTAACTTATTAAGCCATATCTCCTGCAGTAGGATCTTGCCTCGAATGACAATTGGACTTAATAAGCCGAAAGGGTCAAACAGCTTCGACGTCACCGACAATATGTTCCTTTTTGTCGCTCGGAGATCCTTTACAGAAGTGTCGACTTAAAACTTTAAGGCATCTTCACTAGGAGTCCATGATATACCTAGAGCATTAGTTGAATCTGAATCCGAGATTGTTATCGGTTTAACTGTGCTCTCAGATGCAGTAACCTCAGGTGAGTTTGAAAACCACTTGCTCAATTCAAAACCTTCTGTTTGAAGAACCTGAGACACTTCAGACTTAATTGACTTAAGTTCATCTATGCATGCAGCACCAGTTAACATGTCGTCGACATAAAAGTCGGACTGAATAACTTCAAATGCTCGAGGGAGTGATCCCATTACGGCTTCACTCAACCTCGTTAAACACCTGATAGCAAGAAACGGGGCTGGACCCCTAGACTGTACTCGCTGTACCATGTCGATGTTGCTTCTCGATGCATTGCCCCATAGCTCGGAGCCATAGATCCATATGGGTTTTAAAACGGAGTTATATAAGAGGACTTTATACTCGTCATGGCCTCTGACAGGTGAGCCGCTTGTCCAGATGAATACCTAAGTATGTTACATTATAGGCTTGTGGGATGCGCGTGTGGTTCAATACCAGGGCGGTCAACTTTGTTTGTTTAGGTTAAATGTTACCTGCTTGCACTTTTCTTCGTTTACTCGTATGCGCCAATCTGCAAGCTAATGTTCTACGCAAGTTAGATGGCGTGCTAGTTGCATCGTAGCTTTTACTGGGCATCTGGATCGCCTTAGTATTGCAGTGTCATCAGCAAATGTGGATATCGTTAGCTGGTAGTTTTTTGGGATGTCCGCCGTATATAGGGTGTATAAAATTGGGCCCAGAACACTTCCTTGAGGCACTCCGGCTTCTATAGTACAATCGCTTGAAATGCTTGAACTGCATCTAACCGTGAACACTCTGTTATATAGGTAAGACTTTAGAAGCTTATGTATGTTTTGAGGCAGCAGTTTGCTTATTTTAAACTTAAGTCCATCCAGCCATACTCTATCTAATTCTTGTGCAACGTCTAAGAATACAGCTGTGCAATATTCACGATGTTCAAAGGCAGTGCGACGTCTGCATGTTTTGCCCGAAAACCAAATTGGTGCGATGAGAGTGTGTTGTGTGGTTTTAGGTTGGGGCTGATGCGTAGCAGCAGCACTTTTTGATATAACTTGGAGAGACAAGTAAGTAAGCTTATTGGCCTGTATGATGATGGCTGTGTTTTGTCTTTCCCAGGCTTAGGGGTCATAATTATAACTGATTTCTTCCACTTTTGAGGGAAGTATCCAATTTTAGTAATTGCGTTGAAGACCAAGCAGATTCGTAGAACTGCGCACATTGGGAGCTCGATGATCATTTTCGTAGCCAGGCGATTTTCCTGTCTTCAGTTGCTCTTTAATGACTTTCGTTATCTCGCTTGGCCGAAATTCTACAGGATCTTGTGGTGCTAAGTCAGATGCAGTAAAAGGCGGGAGAGTAAATGAGTTAGTGGCTGGATTTGGTTGAAATACTTTTTTAAGATGATCAGCGAAGACTCTTGCTCTGTCCGTGTCACTGCGAGACCAGTTTCCGGTAGAGTTACGGAGAGGTCAACCGTTTCTGTTGGTGCCTGTAGGTTCCTGTGTATTTCCACAACGAGTTCTTTATGCCTGTGGGCATGAGATTCTCGATGTACCTTAGTTGTGCGTCCGCTTCTTCTTTCTTAAGCGCATTGGTAAGTCTGCGAGAAGCTGCTTTTAATCTACTCTGTGCTCCTGCCACTCCCTTCGAAGTCGTCGTTTTTTAAGCACAAGCAGTTTAGTATCTCTACTTGTCTTGTTAAACTTTATACTGCATACATGGTTGACTTGTGGAGTTGATGCTTTTGCTGCTGCAACAAGTATTGATTCTATATCATCAGCAAACTGATCAATGTCTTGCTCGGTTTCCAGGGGGCTAGAAAAGCCGGTATGGAAACAAACATATTATTTGTACCTCGCCCATTTAGTCCTGTTGCTTGTAAACCTATACGGTCGCTCGATGTGTTGTAGCTGGTACAAAAGATGAAAGAGCACCGGACAGTGATCAGATGAGAGTTCTGGAAGTGCCGCAGCTGTAATCATTGATTGGGATATCCTTTTTGTGATGGCAAAGTCAATCAAATCTGGAAGCTTCATGGGATCTGCTGGCCAGTATGTAGGCGCTCCCGGGGAAACATAGTTTAGTTTGCTTTCCGGTTTGATGATTGCGTTGTACAGCTGTTTTCCTTTAGGGTTCGCTATCCGAGATCCCCAGTACATGTGCTTGGCATTCCAATCGCCAGCTGCAACAAACCTTTCACCAAACGAGTCAAAAAGTGTTGTGAATAATAGACAGCAGCCAGAGTAAGAGCACCGTTATGGCATTGGAGGTTTATAGAGGTACATTGTAAGCAGTCTTCTTTCCAATTATCAAGAAAGTGGTGCTTAATTCGCAATCGTATTAGTATGCCAGTGCCTCCATGGGCCTTGCCACCCGGGTGATTCGTAAAGTAAAATTTATATCCTGGTATTTGGAAGTTGTACTTTTCGGTAAGGTGAGTCTCTGAGAGTAGCATAACGTCAATGTTTCTGTCGGCTAAGAACTGATCAAGTTCTAGCTTGTGCCGCGAAACGCCATTAGCGTTCCAGGAAGCTATTATTAAGGGAGTCATTATCCTGTTTTAGAAGAAACGAGCATTTGAATAAGGATGTTTTGGTTCCTCATAAGCTCTTGCATAGTTTCTTGCATGAAGGTCATGAAGTCTTTTATGCTTTGCTGCATCGAAAGCATAAATGCTTCAAAGCCAATTGGCTGCTGTTGCATGTTCTGTGTGTTTATTTGTTTATTTGTGTTTATTTGGTAAATTTTATGCTGGACGCTGGAGGTGACAGCTGTTGGTACTTGGATCCCTGATTTTAGTACACTTGCAAAGGAAGAATTTTGCATTGTTCGGTGGCTGGCAGACGAAGGTATGTTAGTTGTAGTCGGTTCCATTACTTTGTGAATTGTTGGTGTGATACGATCACGAGTTGAAACCACTCGTTTGTTTAGGCGACTCTTGAGTTCCTTGTAAACAATGCATCCTCGCCAGTTGGCTGTGTGTTTTTCGCCACAGTTGCTGCATAACTTAATTGAACTGTCGTTTTTATTCTTAGGACAGTTTACAGTACTGTGGGCATCGCTGCAAATGGCGCAGTACGCTTTGGTGTGGCCAGTTGGTGCACTGCACAGGTTGCCTGCGCTTGTGGGGCTCTTCTACGGTTATTCTTCGGTGCAGTAAATACTTTAGCTTATATATAGGATGTACTTTATTTTTGTTGTTTTTCTGACTCGATGGCTCCAGTTCGACTTTAAAGAGTGGCTGCGGCACAAAGAGCCTGTTGAGAATGTTGATCAACGTTTTGGCGTTGAAGTTCTTCTCCTTTAGTGCCGCGATAATTTCGGATGAGGTCACTGATGACTCTATTCCTTTAATGACAACCTGCAATCCTTTGGCACTTTTCAGCTGGTAGGTATAGTAACTCTTCCCAGCTTCGTCCAGGTACTTGGTCACTGATCGGTGGCTAGACTCATCCTGAGTCTGCACTTTCGTTTCTTGTATGTTGCCCTTAGTAAGAGGTATAACATGGAATTTGTTTTTTCCGATAATTGCAACTAGTTTGTTAACCAGCGCATTTGAGGTTTTCTCACGTATATAAATTGGTGGCGGCTTTATCTTCTTCTGCTCCTGTTCCTGCACTTCACAGTCATCCTGTAGTGCAAACTTGAGTGATTGGCAGCGTTGGCGCGATTTATTTTTGACTGATTACCAGCCTGCTTGTGTTGAGGGCTTAGATTTCGCTTTATTTGGATGTAGCGATCCAGCCCTGTTTAACAAAGTTTTTTGTTTTGTTTTGGTTCTTGTCCGGTTTTATTTTCAAAAGTCGGTGTGAGTGCTCTTGCTTTCGTTGTTGTTGATTCAGCGGAATTGTACACCGGTGTCGGAATTGAGCATAGAGTTAATGTTGATGTTGTTGCAGTTGTTGTTGCTAAAGGTGCAGTTGCAGTAGATATCGTGATTATTGTACTGGTAGCTAAAGAACTTGACACCGTTTGGAATGGGGAGAGCGTGAGAGAGACGTTCTCAGTTCGTTCGGGTTCACTTCGTGCAATCATAAGCATTGGTGAGCAAGACCGCGATCGTTTGCATTCTGCAGGAGCTAGGTCATTGACCGGGTGGATGATTTGGCACTCGCGGGCGTCAGACACGACTGTGAAATATGCATTGTTCCGCTGCAAAGAGAGTCGGCGCTCGTCTTGCTCTTTTTGCCGCTGAGCGCGCAATTCGCGTTGGCTCATTTTAGAACGATCGATTTGTTCGTTGTCTACTTCTTTTTTAGTTTTACTTTATTATTCCACACACAGAAAGTTTTGTAGGATAGCAATTTAACATTGCCAATAGCTGTCAAGGTGAAACGATGTAATCTTTTTTAGTTTTCCAATGTTTTGCTTATTTATTAAATCTTCCCTTGTACTTAAGAGACTAACAATAAGTTTTCAAATCTTATTCTAAACTAACTAAATATCATTTTATGAAATGATTCGTGCTGTGTGGCCTATCAAATTTAACGCTGGGTTGGTTGGTCGTTCCGGTGCAGTCGGCTTTGGCTGCATACTCGAATAAGTTTTCTTGCAAGAGGATTTGGATGTGAGGCTAATTTTTCATTGTATTTTACTAATTCTCTGCTATTGTCTCAATGACAAGTTTTATTTGTAAGTCTCTGTGTATATTCTCGTTCCGAAGATACCATGGAGCTCCAGTAATGATTCTCAGAATCCTAGACTGTGCTCGCTGTACTATGTCGATGTTGCTTCTCGATGCGTTACCCCATAGCTCGAAACCATAGGTCCATATGGGTTTTTAAACGGAGTTATATAAGAGGACTTTGTACTCCAAGCTTAGGGGAGAGCGAACGTTTATAAGCCAGTGTAGATCCCTTGCTTTTAGTCTGAGGTGCGTCGTCTTGGCCTCTATGTGTTTCCGCCAGGTGAGCCGTTTGTCCAGATGAATACCTAAGTATGTTACGTTATCGGCTTGTGGGATGCGCGTGTGGTTCATTACCAAGGGCGGGCAGCTTTGTTTGTTTAGGGTAAATGTTACCTGTTTGCACTTTTCTTCGTTTACTCGTATGCGCCAACCTGCAAGCCAATGTTCTACACGAGTTAGATGGCGTGCTAGTTGCATCGTAGCTTTTACTGGGCATCTGGATCGACTTAGTATTGCAGAGTCATCAGCGAATGTGGATATCGTTAGCTGGTAGTTTGTTGGGATGTCCGCCGTGTATAGGGTGTATAGAATTGGGCCCAGAATACTTCCTTGAGGCACTCCGGCTTCTATAGTACAATCGCTTGAAATGCTGGAACTGCATCTAACCGTGAACACTCTTTTATATAGGTAAGACTTTAGAAGCTTATGTATGTTTTGAGGCAGCAGTTTGATTATTTTAAACATAAGTCCATCCAGCCATACTCTATCGAATGCTTGTGCAACGTCTAAGAATAGAGCTGTGCAATATTCACGATGTTCAAAGGCAGTGCGAATTTCTGATGTGATGCGGTTAACCTAACGGTGTGTTGTGTGTTTTGAGGTGGGGGCTGATGGTAGTAGCACCACTTTTTCAAATAACTTGGAGAGACAAGTGAGTAAGCTTATTGGCCTGTATGATGATGGCTGTGTTTTGTCTTTCCCAGGTTTAGGGATCATATTTATAACTGATTTCTTCCACTTTTGAGGGAAGTATCCAATTTTAGTAATTGCGTTGAAGAGCAAGCAGATTCGTAGAACTGCACACATTGGGAGCTCGTTGATCATTTTCGGGGTTATTAAGTCGCAGCCAGGCGATTTTCCAGTCTTCAGTTGCTCTTTAATGACTTTCGTTATCTCGCTGGGCCGAAATTCTACAGGATCTTGTGGTGCTAAGTCAGATGCAGTAAAAGGCGGGAGAGTAAATGAGTTAGTGGCTGGATTTGGTTGAAATACTTTTTTAAGATGATCAGCGAAGACTCTTGCTCTGTCCGTGTCATTGCGAGACCAGTTTCCGGTAGAGTTACGGAGAGGTACAACCATTTCTGTTGGTGCATGTAGGTTCCTGTGGTTTTTCCACAACGAGTTCTTTGTGCCTGTGGGCGTGAGATTCTCGATGTACCTTAGTTGTGCGTCCGCTTCTTCTTTCTTAAGCGCATTGGTAAGTCTGCGAGAAGCTGCTTTTAATCTACTCTGTGCTCCTGCCACTCCCTTCGAAGTCGTCGTTTTTCAAGCACAAGCAGTTCAGTATCTCTACTTGTCTTGTTAAACTGTATACTGCATACATGATTGTCTTGTGGAGTTGACGCTTTTGCTGCTGCAACAAGTATTGATTCTATATCATCAGCAAACTGATCAATGTCTTGCTCGGTTTCCAGAGGGCTAGAAAAGCCGGTATGGGAAGAAACATATTTTTTGTACCTCGCCCAGTTGGTCCTGTTGCTTGTAATCCTTTGCGGTCGCTCGATGTGTTGTAGCTGGTACAAAAGATGAAAGAGCACCGGACAGTGATCAGATGAGAGTTCTGGAAGTGCCGCAGCTGTAATCATTGATTGGGATATCCTTTTTGTGATGGCAAAGTCAATCAAATCTGGAAGCTTCATGGGATCTGCTGGCCAGTATGTAGGCGCTCCCGGGGAAACATAGTTTAGTTTGCTTTCCGGTTTGATGATTGCGTTGTACAGCTGTTTTCCTTTAGGGTTCGCTATCCGAGTACGTGTGCTTGGCATTCCAATCGCCAGCTGCAACAAACCTTTCACCAAACGAGTCAAAAGTGTTGTGAATTTTTCCTCAGAGATTTTGAAGCGAGGTGGGAAATAGACAGCAGCCAGACTAAGAGCACCGTTATGGCATTGGAGGTGTATAGAGGTACATTGTAAGCAGTCTTCTTGCCAATTATCAAGAAAGTGGTGCTTAATTCGCAATCGTATTAGTATGCCAGTGCCTTCTAGGGCCTTGCCACCCGGGTGATTCGTAAAGTAAAATTTATATCCTGGTATTTGGAAGTTGTACTTTTCGGTAAGGTGAGTCTCTGAGAGTAGCATAACGTCAATGTTTCTGTCGGCTAAGAACTGAGCAAGTTCTAGCTTGTGCCGCGAAACGCCATTAGCGTTCCAGGAAGCTATTATTAAGGGAGTCATTATCCTGTTTTAGAAGAAACGAGCATTTGAATAAGGATGTTTTGGTTCCTCATAAGCTCTTGCATAGTTTCTTGCATGAAGGTCATGAAGTCTTTTATGCTTTGCTGCATCGAAAGCATAATCGCTTCAAAGCCAATTGGCTGCTGTTGCATATTCTGTGTGTTCATTTGTTTATTTGTGTTTATTTGGCTAATTTTATGCTGGACGCTGGAGGTGACTGCTGTTGGTACTTGGATCCCTGATTTGAGTACACTTGCAAAGGAAGAATTTGGCATTGTTCGGTGGCTGGCAGACGAAGGGATGTTAGTTGTAGTCGGTTCCATTACTTTGTGAATTGTTGGTGTGATACGATCACGAGCTGAATCCACTCGTTTGTTTAGGCGACTCTTGAGTTCCTTGTAAACAATGCATCCTCGCCAGTTGGCTGTGTGTTTTTCGCCACAGTTGCTGCATAACTTAATTGAACTGTCGTTTTTATTCTTAGGACAGTTCACAGTACTGTGGCATCGCTGCAAATGACGCAGATGGATTTTAGGTGCAGTACGCCAGTTGGCCAGTTGGTGCACTGCACAGGTTGCCTGCGCTTGTGGGGCTCTTTTACGGTTATTCTTCGGTGCAGTAAATACTTTAGCTTATATATAGGATGTACTTTATTTTTGTTGTTTTTCTGACTCGATGGCTCCAGTTCGACTTTAAAGAGTGTCTGCGGCACAAAGAGCCTGTTGAGAATGTTGATCAACGTTTTGGCGTTGAAGTTCTTCCCCCTTAGGTCCGCGATAATTTCGGATGAGGTCACTGATGACTCTATTCCTTTACTGACAACCTGCAATCCTTTGGCACTTTTCAGCTGGTAGGTATAGTAACTCTTCCCAGCTTCGTCCAGGTACTTGGTCACTGATCGGTGGCTAGACTCATCCTGAGTCTGCACTTTCGTTTCTTGTATGTTGCTCTTAGTAAGAGGTATAACATGGAACTTGTTCTCTCCGATAATTGCAACTAGTTTGTTAACCAGCGCATTTGAGGTTTTCTCACGTATATAAATTGGTGGCGGCTTTATCTTCTTCTGCTCCTGGTCCTGCACTTCACAGTCATCCAGTAGTGCAAACCTATTTGAACTTGAGTCATTGGCAGCGTTGGCCTAATTTATTTTTGACTGATTACCAGCCTGCTTGTGTTGTGGGCTTAGCTTTCGCTTTATTTGGATGTAGCGATCCAGCCCTGTTTGACAAAGTTGTTTGTTTTGTTTTGGTTCTTGTCCGCTTTCGCTTTCAAGAGTCAGTGTGGGTGCTTTTGCATTCGTTGTTATTGATTCAGCGGAATTGTACACCACTGTCGGTATTGAGCATAGAGTTGATGTTGATGTTGTTGCAGTTGTTGTTGCTAAAGGTGCAGTTGCAGTAGATATCGTGATTACTGTACTGGTAGTTAAAGAACTTGACACCGTTTGGAATGGGGAGAGAGAGGGACGCTCTCAGTGCGTGAGAGAGACGCTCTCAGTGCGTTCGGGTTCACTTCGTCCAGTCAGAAGCATTGGTGAGCAAGACCGCGATCGTGTGCATCGATGTAATCTGAAGCGAAGAAGAGTCTAATACAAATCTCTTTGAATTATTGACCCCACCATCAGGATGCCGTTAAGAGACACGTGTGTGGACGTCTTACAAGATGTGTCAAACACCACACGGAGTTTCGTTGACGTACTCTCAGGTCTCAAACATCTATGTCGGAGGCTGACATATGACCTAAGGTAAGGTACTCTTCCATAAATTCGAGATACATTTTCTTCAAGCCTTTGTCACGAGTTAGTCTTCTTTCAAGCGACAAGAAACACCGTTTTGCAACCTCGAACGAGTTGCCTTAAACTTTTGGGTCTGATTTAAATGGCAGTCTAACTTCAAAGCGACCCGATGGTAAAATTTGAGTAGTCTTCCTATAGTGATCTTTACAGAGCTGTTGCTCTGGCATATTTTGTTAGTAGATGGTAATTCTTCTAGTGACCAAAACTTCTGCAGTGTGTTATCTATCGAGTCAAGCAATTCTTCTTGGCAACTTAGTGTTGGGGAGCTGGACTCTTTGGAGCATATTTTCCAGCTACAACCCAGCCAAGGAACTCCGGACCTTGCAATATTTGATCGACGGACAACAATTCAAAAAAGGATTCTGCACCAATTAACATGTCTATCCACTGCGGAAAATATGAGTCTGCTAATGGTAGGTTCTTTGGGATTTTCCAGTCGCTGACGTTGACTGACTGGTCTGGGTGATACCTAGAAATTAATTTTAAAATCCAAAAATCAAATGAGAACTCACTACTAGATATTCGCGACTTCACCATCGTATGTATTTTATTCTCGATTTAAGAATTGGCTGTGCCAATACCAAGCAAGTTTAAACATGACTCTTCTTTACGGATCTGTATGCGTTGAGCTAAATCTTTAGTTATGAAGTTGGTTTGTGACTCAGAGTCAAGAAGTGCTGGGGCCAAAATGTAATTTTCGCTTCTTGTTCGGACGCTTACAATCGACGTTGTAAGAAGTACCCTATCCAACGCTGACGCATGCATAGAATGCGTAGTGGAAGGGTGATCTTGGCTTGGAGGAGGAGAAATATTACCTGAAGGTGGTGGTAGCGCTAAGCTATTTTCAGTCACTGTGTATCTATGCAATAATTGATGATGCGAGCGACCACAAACTCAACATTTTTTGGACTTGCATTTTACAACAGTGTGACCCTTTTTAAGACAATTTAAGCATAACAATGCGGGCTTTACGAATCAAATCTCTGGCATCGACGGTTCAATACCCTTTCCAAATCAGACCACAAAGGAAATTTGTCGTAATCTAGCTGCTCTTCCCACTTTTGTCGGGTCACATGATCTACTCTATTCAATACTAAATGAATCAGTATTGCAATCGCTATCTTAGTTTCATCGCCTATCGATAACAATGAGCAAAATATAGATGACACAGTATCGATCAGGCTTCTAAGAGACGATTGCTGATTCATTTTAGGAAGACTAAATAATGATGAGATATTGTTCATAAAGATAAGGCATTCGTTATCGTAGACTCTCCTTAGGCTTTCCATAGCCTTTTCATAATTGCTCTCGGTGATTAGGAATGTCTTAATCGTTCCCAAGACATCACCAGAGAGACAGGAGATCAAATGATTAAACTTTTCGATTACCAGAATGCTCTTATCTTTATGAACAAGAGTCTCAAATAGTCATATAAAATTCTTAAACTCAGAATATTTGCCGCTAAATCTAGGTAATGCCAAATTCAGAAGTCGATCGTAGCCGAAACTCTTTTTTTTTGTTTTGCTCGATGACTTCACGGTTGCAAGAAGCTACATAATTTTCGCCTTAGTCGTGATCGATAATTCCTCCAACTCGGCTCCAAACTCATTATTTTCATCAAGGCTTTCAATATGTTCTTGAAGTCCGGTTGCCTTGACAATAGTTTCGGACAAAATTTGAAGCCTGCACTCAAGCTCGGAGACGGTTAGTCGTATAGTACCATTGCGTCTAGAAAATGGTACTATACCATGTTCTACCCGGCGAATGCTTTCAACGTAAACTTGTAGCCTTTTTCTAAGGTCGTCAAGAGACGTCCGACTCACCTTTGGCTTTTCTTGTTCCATTTTAGTGGACGAGAACGAGTTTGGTATTGTATAATACAATAAACGACGAAAACAAGGTAGTTTTCGAAGCACTATGTATCAATAAATTAATTCGTTGCAAGTGATACCGAAGAAGAGAGTATACCCGACCAAACGTAGGGTATGCGTATCACTTGCCGTTCTGAGTTCAAGCACACAAACGAAATTGACAACAACAATGATAGTGAGCGGGTTAAGAGTGGAAGCAAAAACGAAAAACACCGCTTTAGCTTGCTGAGTAAATGTGCGTATGTATGTATAAGCTAGATGCGCAACTGGCGGCAAAAGAATAGTGAAAGCAAAGAATGAAAGATTTGCCGCTACAGCTGGTATACAAGTACGTGTATATGTATATATATGCGTACATACAATTGCTTGAGCTAAGCGAATATTTATTTATTTTTTTTTTTTTTTTTTTTTTTGGACGTTGAATACAATGAATGTATTAACAAGTGGTCCAACGACACCAAGCCGATGCTTGTTGCGCGCGGAACCCAGACGAAGTCCACCTCCCGCCTAACCGACCGAGAGGCACCGTCGCGTAACGGACGACACGGAAACGCGATAAAAATGCGAATAGACACGCGAGAAGAAACTAACGCGATAAAGAAAGAAAACGCGGATAGGAGATAGGATAGGAGCATGCAAAATCAAACAAATAATAAAAAAGAATATCGAGGAAAAAATATTACTAATTACGTGCTAGATAGAGAAGAATTAAAGACTTCATAGTGGCAATAGAGTTAGTGCCAGCTATAACATGTTGAAGTTTATTGTAGTCCGAACATAATACCCTGAACGGATTGTGCTGTGCATAGTTCGATTTACAATAAGGAAAAGTTAGTGGAAGATAGTTACGAGTACTTCTGCAAGGGACAGAGAAGTGAAGCTGCATTACAAGGGCCTCACTGTCAATGTCACCTTGCATAAGGTTGTTAATAAATAATAACCCTAGCATGGTTCTGCGATTAGTTAGGGAAGGCAAATTTAATAATAAGAGTCTATTGTTATAGGAAGGCAGTCTTAAATTTTCCTCCCAGTTAAGGCCACGTAACGCAAACAATAAAAAGTTCTTTTGTACGGACTCGATGCGTTCTTTATGATTAGTGTACTGGGGACACCATACGCATGAACCATATTCAAGAATAGGACGAACAGGGAGGTCTTTGTAAGATAAGGATCGTCAAATTCCTTAGACCATCTCTTAATAAAGCCTAGAACACCCATGGCCATATTATAAATATGATTGGAAAACTTTAGTTTTCGGTCCAAACGGACCCCCAAATCATCAACTAGGGTAATTCTTTCCAAGACAGAACCACAAAGAGAATAAGAAGTATACATTGGATTGGCTCGAGAGAATGTCATCAGCTTGCATTTGGAGCTGTTCAGGTTTAAAAAATTGGCACAACACCACGAATGAAAACTATTTAGGTCGTCCAGGTACTTGGTCACTGATCGGTGGCTAGACTCATCCTGAGTCTGCACTTTCGTTTCTTGTATGTTGCTCTTAGTAAGAGGTATAACATGGAACTTGTTCTCTCCGATAATTGCAACTAGTTTGTTAACCAGCGCATTTGAGGTTTTCTCACGTATATAAATTGGTGGCGGCTTTATCTTCTTCTGCTCCTGGTCCTGCACTTCACAGTCATCCAGTAGTGCAAACCTATTTGAACTTGAGTCATTGGCAGCGTTGGCCTAATTTATTTTTGACTGATTACCAGCCTGCTTGTGTTGTGGGCTTAGCTTTCGCTTTATTTGGATGTAGCGATCCAGCCCTGTTTGACAAAGTTGTTTGTTTTGTTTTGGTTCTTGTCCGCTTTCGCTTTCAAGAGTCAGTGTGGGTGCTTTTGCATTCGTTGTTATTGATTCAGCGGAATTGTACACCGCTGTCGGTATTGAGCATAGAGTTGATGTTGATGTTGTTGCAGTTGTTGTTGCTAAAGGTGCAGTTGCAGTAGATATCGTGATTACTGTACTGGTAGTTAAAGAACTTGACACCGTTTGGAATGGGGAGAGAGAGGGACGCTCTCAGTGCGTGAGAGAGACGCTCTCAGTGCGTTCGGGTTCACTTCGTCCAGTCAGAAGCATTGGTGAGCAAGACCGCGATCGTGTGCATCGATGTAATCTGAAGCGAAGAAGAGTCTAATACAAATCTCTTTGAATTATTGACCCCACCATCAGGATGCCGTTAAGAGACACGTGTGTGGACGTCTTACAAGATGTGTCAAACACCACACGGAGTTTCGTTGACGTACTCTCAGGTCTCAAACATCTATGTCGGAGGCTGACATATGACCTAAGGTAAGGTACTCTTCCATAAATTCGAGATACATTTTCTTCAAGCCTTTGTCACGAGTTAGTCTTTTTTCAAGCGACAAGAAACACCGTTTTGCAACCTCGAACGAGTTGCCTTAAACTTTTGGGTCTGATTTAAATGGCAGTCTAACTTCAAAGCGACCCGATGGTAAAATTTGAGTAGTCTTCCTATAGTGATCTTCACAGAGCTGTTGCTCTGGCATATTTTGTTAGTAGATGGTAATTCTTCTAGTGACCAAAACTTCTGCAGTGTGTTATCTATCGAGTCAAGCAATTCTTCTTGGCAACTTAGTGTTGGGGAGCTGGACTCTTTGGAGCATATTTTCCAGCTACAACCCAGCCAAGGAACTCCGGACCTTGCAATATTTGATCGACGGACAACAATTCAAAAAAGGATTCTGCACCAATTAACATGTCTATCCACTGCGGAAAATATGAGTCTGCTAATGGTAGGTTCTTTGGGATTTTCCAGTCGCTGACGTTGACTGACTGGTCTGGGTGATACCTAGAAATTAATTTTAAAATCCAAAAATCAAATGAGAACTCACTACTAGATATTCGCGACTTCACCATCGTATGTATTTTATTCTCGATTTAAGAATTGGCTGTGCCAATACCAAGCAAGTTTAAACATGACTCTTCTTTACGGATCTGTATGCGTTGAGCTAAATCTTTAGTTATGAAGTTGGTTTGTGACTCAGAGTCAAGAAGTGCTGGGGCCAAAATGTAATTTTCGCTTCTTGTTCGGACGCTTACAATCGACGTTGTAAGAAGTACCCTATCCAACGCTGACGCATGCATAGAATGCGTAGTGGAAGGGTGATCTTGGCTTGGAGGAGGAGAAATATTCCCTGAAGGTGGTGGTAGCGCTAAGCTATTTTCAGTCACTGTGTATCTATGCAATAATTGATGATGCGAGCGACCACAAACTCAACATTTTTTGGACTTGCATTTTACAACAGTGTGACCCTTTTTAAGACAATTTAAGCATAACAATGCGGGCTTTACGAATCAAATCTCTGGCATCGACGGTTCAATACCCTTTCCAAATCAGACCACAAAGGAAATTTGTCGTAATCTAGCTGCTCTTCCCACTTTTGTCGGGTCACATGATCTACTCTATTCAATACTAAATGAATCAGTATTGCAATCGCTATCTTAGTTTCATCGCCTATCGATAACAATGAGCAAAATATAGATGACACAGTATCGATCAGGCTTCTAAGAGACGATTGCTGATTCATTTTAGGAAGACTAAATAATGATGAGATATTGTTCATAAAGATAAGGCATTCGTTATCGTAGACTCTCCTTAGGCTTTCCATAGCCTTTTCATAATTGCTCTCGGTGATTAGGAATGTCTTAATCGTTCCCAAGACATCACCAGAGAGACAGGAGATCAAATGATTAAACTTTTCGATTACCAGAATGCTCTTATCATTATGAACAAGAGTCTCAAATAGTCATATAAAATTCTTAAACTCAGAATATTTGCCGCTAAATCTAGGTAATGCCAAATTCAGAAGTCGATCGTAGCCGAAACTCTTTTTTTTTGTTTTGCTCGATGACTTCACGGTTGCAAGAAGCTACATAATTTTCGCCTTAGTCGTGATCGATAATTCCTCCAACTCGGCTCCACACTCATTATTTTCATCAAGGCTTTCAATATGTTCTTGAAGTCCGGTTGCCTTGACAATAGTTTCGGACAAAATTTGAAGCCTGCACTCAAGCTCGGAGACGGTTAGTCGTATAGTACCATTGCGTCTAGAAAATGGTACTATACCATGTTCTACCCGGCGAATGCTTTCAACGTAAACTTGTAGCCTTTTTCTAAGGTCGTCAAGAGACGTCCGACTCACCTTTGGCTTTTCTTGTTCCATTTTAGTGGACGAGAACGAGTTTGGTATTGTATAATACAATAAACGACGAAAACAAGGTAGTTTTCGAAGCACTATGTATCAATAAATTAATTCGTTGCAAGTGATACCGAAGAAGAGATATACCCGACCAAACGTAGGGTATGCGTATCACTTGCCGTTCTGAGTTCAAGCACACAAACGAAATTGACAACAACAATGATAGTGAGCGGGTTAAGAGTGGAAGCAAAAACGAAAAACACCGCTTTAGCTTGCTGAGTAAATGTGCGTATGTATGTATAAGCTAGATGCGCAACTGGCGGCAAAAGAATAGTGAAAGCAAAGAATGAAAGATTTGCCGCTACAGCTGGTATACAAGTACGTGTATATGTATATATATGCGTACATACAATTGCTTGAGCTAAGCGAATTATTATTTATTTATTTTATTTTTTTTTTTTTTTTTGGACGTTGAATACAATGAATGTATTAACAAGTGGTCCAACGACACCAAGCCGATGCTTGTTGCGCGCGGAACCCAGACGAAGTCCACCTCCCGCCTAACCGACCGAGAGGCACCGTCGCGTAACGGACGACACGGAAACGCGATAAAAATGCGAATAGACACGCGAGAAGAAACTAACGCGATAAAGAAAGAAAACGCGGATAGGAGATAGGATAGGAGCATGCAAAATCAAATAAATAATAAAAAAGAATATCGAGGAAAAAATATTACTAATTACGTTCTAGATAGAGAAGAATTAAAGACTTCATAGTGGCAATAGAGTTAGTGCCAGCTATAACATGTTGAAGTTTATTGTAGTCCGAACATAATACCCTGAACGGATTGTGCTGTGCATAGTTCGATTTACAATAAGGAAAAGTTAGTGGAAGATAGTTACGAGTACTTCTGCAAGGGACAGAGAAGTGAAGCTGCATTACAAGGGCCTCACTGTCAATGTCACCTTGCATAAGGTTGTTAATAAATAATAACCCTAGCATGGTTCTGCGATTAGTTAGGGAAGGCAAATTTAATAATAAGAGTCTATTGTTATAGGAAGGCAGTCTTAAATTTTCCTCCCAGTTAAGGCCACGTAACGCAAACAATAAAAAGTTCTTTTGTACGGACTCGATGCGTTCTTTATGATTAGTGTACTGGGGACACCATACGCATGAACCATATTCAAGAATAGGACGAACAAGTGAGATGTAGAGGGTCTTTGTAAGATAAGGATCGTCAAATTCCTTAGACCATATCTTAATAAAGCCTAGAACACCCATGGCCATATTATAAATATGATTGGAAAACTTTAGTTTTCGGTCCAAACGGACCCCCAAATCATCAACTAGGGTAATTCTTTCCAAGACAGAACCACAAAGAGAATAAGAAGTATACATTGGATTGGCTCGAGAGAATGTCATCAGCTTGCATTTGGAGCTGTTCAGGTTTAAAAAATTGGCACAACACCACGAATGAAAACTATTTAGGTCGGCTTGTATGTGTGACTGACAGTGGTCTTCTTTAAATTGATAACAAAGCTTAACATCATCCGCGTACATAAGAGTACGAGAGTTATGTATGACCGAAGGCAGCTCATTGATGAAAAGCGTAAGAAGTAGGGGGCCAAGGTGACTCCCTTGAGGAACGCCAGATGTGGCGTGAAGTGGAATTGAGAGGCTGGTTTTAAAGAGGACTCTTTGAGTTCTGTCAGTCAGATAGCTTACAATCCAACTAAGTAATTTTGGTGAAAAACCTAGAAGGTCAAGCTTATGTGCCAAAAGGGAATGATTCACTGAGTCAAAAGCTTTACTGAAATCAGTATAAATGACATCAGTTTGAAGATTATCCTGAAATTCTTTTACCACAAAGGATGTCAGCTCAAGCAAATTTGTCGTAGTTGAACGACGTTTAATAAATCCGTGTTGAAAAGGTGAAATAACGGATCTGCATAAATGTTGCAAGTGAGGAGTTATAACATTCTCGAAAAATTTAGGTATAGCCGACAATTTAGAGATACCTCTATAATTGCTTGCTTCAGACATGCTGCCCTTTTTCAATAAGGGGATAATAAAAGATTCCTTCCAAATAAATAAAATAGTTTGAGCAATGGCTTACTTAAGAAGTTGGCACAGAACCGAAGTATACAAGCGGGAACACCGTCAGGTCCAGATGAAAAACTGGCTTAACTAAATAAAGATCCTTGACAAGAGAGCTTTCGTTTAGAAAGGGGGAGAAGATACCATTCGAACTTGGAATGTTGTATGGATAAAAATGAGTAGTATGTGTAGAAGATGAGTAAGTCGTTTGAAAAAACTTTGCAAACATATCGGCCATGGTTTGGTCGGTATTTGCACTAGCATTTTCAAACGTTAAGTTAGTAGGAAATGCGGAAGACTTACGCTTCGTGTATTGAATGAACTGAGCCTTACAACGAGCTAAATAGTTTTTATAACATTTCGCTTTTATGACTATAAAGTCTGACCGCGCGCTTAAGTAGCGTGAAAAAGCTAAGGGCGAGTTACTACATTTAAATTTTTTGTAAAGGCTTGACTTTAAATTTTTTAACCGTGACAACTCTCTTGTAAACCATGGCGGCTTACTCGAGGATGATGAATAAAAGCACGGAATGCAAATATCAAAAAATGAATTAATATTTTTATAAAAAAAATATTGGTCGATACTGATATATCAGTAGACAAATATAATTCCGACCAATCAAATTGTGAAATTAAAGAGTTTAATAAATTAAAATCTGCTTTTCTAAAGCAGCGTACGCGCTTACACAATTTTTCATGTTTATCCATACAAGTCCCAAAATCAAAAGACACTTCCAGAGTAGGATGGTAAGGATCTTCTGGGAAAGAAAGTGGTTCAGTCTTGACTAAATTCACTCTAGATGGATCGGAGACAAAGCATAAGTCTAACGATCTGTTACTACAGTTTAAGATATGATTGACCTGCGACAATGACATATCAAACAGACCGTCAAAAGGTCGTGGTGCCGTGAGGGCAGCAGAGAATTTGAATCAACACTTGTTGTCCAATTGCAATCTGGTATATTAAAGTCCCCAAGGACTGAAAGGTGATCTCTGTCTGATAACAGATTAAAAATAGTCTTTATTGCAGACAAATGTTGCAAATAGACAGATACATCCGATGACGGCGGAATATAGGAACAGGTTATATAATGAAAAAAACCGGGAAAGTGTAATTTTACACAGAGGAATTCAATAGCAAGTTGAATCTCCGGCTGTAAAAGTTCCGAATTGATGGTGGAATCGACTGCAATAAGGACTCCACCACCACGACGGTCAGGTCGATCACACCTGTAGGTTGTGAACTTGCTTGGAAAAACTTCGGAGTTTAGAATATCCGGTTTTAACCAAGTCTCAGTAAACACAACAATTTGAGAAGAAAAAGAAAGACTGTTTATATATAAAGTTGAAAGTTTAGTATTTAGACCTCTAACATTTTGATATGAAAGAGTTAAGGAGCATGTTAGTTTTTTTTGTTTAAGGTTGTTTTTATTTGGGCTGAAGCTAGAGACGGCAAAGGAAGATTAATAGGAGGGCGATTTTTCTTCTTCTTTGCTTCGAACTCTTTGACCATTACATGCTCCGGCCAAAATTGATCCGAGCATATAATGCCCATGAGTTTGTTGGGTACACTTATTTTGAAGGATGATATGTCCCTCTCATAAGAAAACTTAAATTTTTCCACTTTTATATTCAAGGCATGAGTATTTCCTTGGATATAGGCTGTTACATCATTTGATGTAAGGTCAGGGGCAAGCCTGGAAACAAAAATTTGTTTCCTTTGTGGAACACCTAGAATCTTTTTAGGCGCCTCGGGTGTAACTCCAGAGCATAGGTTCTCTTCTGGTAAACCGGAACTTGAACACGCCTTCGGTAAAACTATTAACTGTGGCACGGGCAACGATTTCACAGCAGACTGGTCAGAAATCATGGGCGTCACAGGTTGCTCACACTCAATGACATTATCGGGAAGCGAAACCGATTGAGCCGAAGACCTCGTTACTATTGGGGGATTGGTGAACGAGATCAACGGCTGGGTCACTGGCGTGCCTGGCTGATCAATTAGAGGGAGCTGGGTGGCGCTAACTGAAGATTTTTGAATTCGCGAGGTTTTCTTGCGCTTTGGCGATTCATTCAATAACTTAAGGTTATTGAAAGACGAATCAAGCGCTGAGAACTGGTCGGAAAGTTTGCGAAAACTTCCAAACAGTTCCCTAAAACCAGTCTTCGTTTGACGCATAAATGAACACATTTCGTTCTCCACCTCCCTACACACATCACAGCAATAACGCAACCCCGTGCGCTTGGCTACGGCGTCAGCCGTCGGGCCGGTATATCCAGCACACTTCGCGTGTACTACGTTGTCACATAGCCAACACGAGATGCTTGCCTGGGCGGCAGTCACCTGCTTAGGGCAGGATTTCTTGAAACAAATTAAAACGTCCATTATATGGGACACCTACTGTTAAAATAAAAACAGCCAAAGGAAAACAAAATCAAAACAAGAAAAGGGATGAGCGCAAGAGAAAGAACTTAACGCGCGTAAAGGGCAGAGAGCAAAGAGAGCAAAAATAATAAAAAAAGATAAGTTCGAGAGAGCTGCTTAGGCGCGCTCAAAGAATTAGGAGAGGTAAGTAGAGAGGAAATTAGCGGTGACTAACAACACTAACAACTACGTCGCTTACCCAAAAGAGAATAAAGAAAAAGAAGAAATGCACCGAAAGAGGCAGAACCAATGCACAAAACAATAGAGAATAAGATCTAAAATTTGCAAACACAGATTAGTTTGGCAAATTTTAAGAACATGCACACGCGTCGTGAACGGGCTAAAGTTAAAACTTCGGTTTCAAAGTAAATTTACATAAAACACCGGTTGTTTTTAATAAAAAAAGCCGAAAAATCGAAGCGCAAAAAAAAACACGTCCGTTCACTAGGAAAATGCAGAAATTATAATCGAATTATAGACGAAAGTTTTTGAGAGGAGGCGACAGTCGTAAATGACAGACAATAAATAGTTGCATCCAATGGCAGTTCAAATAATAGAATAAATTGCCTGTCTGTACGCATGTATATACTCATGTAATATAACGTATATATATGCATGCAAATAAGCTCTACTATATTTAAAGTTGTACGTATGTGCCAAGAATTGAAAGCAAAGTGCCAAAAACCAATTTTAAACGCTTTCAATTTTTCGCACAAAAACCTGTGGCTCTATAACGGGTTGACCGGCTGCAACTTTCCTCTTGCAGTTGCAGCAATTTGCTCGGGACCTACGCGAATAATTTCTTCACCCACGAACCGAAGGCAACTTAACTTTTAAAACTTTTTGTGTCGCACTTATGCACTGCGCAATTATTACATATATAGTGACATATCCATTGTACACCAACACTTTAAACTCCCCAATTCCACACACACACGCACATTATTGTAAAACGCACATACACACATGAACGTATAAGCACAATATGTAATCAAAGAACGAGAGCCCTTCGATTAACTTTGGTTCCCACAGATCATAAATCTAAAGGTTCCCACAGATCATAAATCTAAAAACAATAACAAGTAATTGCTCGAACCCGATTACCCAAATAATTGTCCCCCAATTCAATCACTTGGCTAGCCCCAATGTTTACAGCGAGCCAACTGAAATAATAAAGCTTCATCACCCAAATAATTGTCCCCCAATTCGATCACTTGGCTAGCCCCAATGTTTATAGCGAGCCAACTGAAATAATAAAGCTTCATCACCCGGGTCTCCGCCCAAAGTTTACAGCGAGCCAACTGAAATAACAAAACTTTATCACCCGAGTTTCCGCTCAGGCACTTGTCTCAGGATTCTCCAATTACCTCTATTTTTCGGGAACCTCTCCCTCTCTCAATGAAAGAACATTAAAGTCAAAACAGCCAAACTCTCTTAAAGAGAACATTAGAATCAAAACAAGTAGGTAAGGCTACAGTCGGGCGCCCGACAGTAAGATACCCTTCTCCCAATTTTCCAAATACGTTACAAACGTGTAACCACACTAATAATTCCAAACAGAAATTTCTGCACAAATTCTTCTACTTCATATAGCTTACTCGCTCGCACTCACACAGCGACGCGCGTAAAGAGTAAAGCGACACGACGCAACGTCGACATCGGCGTCAACTGCGTCAAAGCAGCGCGTCGGCTGCTGCCCGTACCGAACATTTGTACTGAAAACGTTGACTTAAATAACTTCTGTGTTATTGGTCCGATCGGATTGTTGTTGATATGTTTATATTGCATTCAGCTTTATACATACCAAAGCATAACTTTATAGGTTCATTACTTTGCTTAATAATCGTAAATAACCGATTTGCGGGGGCGGTGGGCGTGGCATCAAACATTTGACATAAACTTCACCTGCCCCGGACATATAGGAACCCTCATACCAAATTTGGTGTCTCTAGCTTTTTTAATAGCTAAGATCTGTTGTCTCAAACAAACAGACGGACAGACGGACAGACGGACAGACAGACGGACATGTCTCAATCGACTCGGCTAGTGATCCTGAGCAAGAATATATATACTTTATGGGGTCTGCCATGCCTCCTTATGCCTGTTACATACATTTTGCACAAAGTTAGTATACCTTTTTTGACCATTTTCAATGGTCGAAGGGTATAATTAGCCAAACTCTCTTAAAGAGTTTGCTCTCTTAACACCCACTTTGCCTATATAAACCCAGGCACGCATCTAAGGTTCAGTTCAGTTTAGTTCAGTAAACTTTCAGTTTACTCCCGAGCACCGAGTACGCTATCAACCGCGATAGCTCGCTAAAGTCTGTTATCAAACCCTAGATAATCCAAAGGCTCTAGTTCTTCCTTTGGAAGAAATAAAAAAGTGTTTAACTAATAAACTTAAAACAACTGTGTTTTTATTTTTTTTGTTAAACCCTCGGTCTGAATTCGTTAATGGCGCAGCCGGTAGGATAAAAAGAAAAAAAGTTGTGCGACTCGTTTACCAATATCAATCGAGTGATAAAAGATCCTTGTACGACCAAGCGTATCATTTTGTGATTGAACCACGCGAATCGGCGCTAAGGTAAAAGTGCATCGTAATACAATTAAATCGTTTTATCCGCCAAAGAACTTCACGGATAATCGGTGATTGACACGCAATAGTCAATCTACTGCATACAAAGAACAATAAAAGTGTAAAAACAACCAACCATAAATGTGTAAAAACAACCAACAACAAAAAAAACTCTGCTAAAACAAAAACAACAAAATCATGGCAACCGAAAAAATTCAACTGTTGTCGGAGCCCCACCTGAATCAGGCGTTAGGTCAAATTAGACAAATACCTGCATTCAGCGGAAACACTCAAGAGCTCAGTGCCTTTATCAAAAGGATCGAGTTCGTACTTCAGTTATACCCAACAAGTGATACCAGACAGAAGCATGTGTTCTTCAGTGCAATCGAGATGCAACTCGCAGGAGATGCCCAACGCGTATCCCAACTATCCGGAGCCAGAAGCTGGCCAGACCTGATGAATGCCCTTATCAATGAGTACAAAACCCAGACACCATGTGAGGAGCTGCTACGACGTCTCTACAACACACCCTTCCCTGGAAATATCCGTAAGTTCGTCGAAGATCTAGAAACTAAGTCATTTATCATATCAAACAATCTCATGTTAGAGAACGATATTAATAACACCATAGTTTACACAAATGCGTTAAACACTACAATTAAAACTGTAATCAAGAGAAAGTTACCTGATAGGCTATTTATGACTCTTGCTAGATCCGATATATCAACAGTATCCAAACTCAAACAAGTAGCGCAAGAAGAAGGCGTATACGAAGTAACTTACAACGACCGAATAAAACCCCAAAATAATTCTAATTCAAACCCTTCCCAAAACTCAAAGAGTAAAGGACAAAATCAAAATTTCGTGAGCAATGCAATGCATGCCACAAATAAATCTTATTCAAGCACTAGTTCCAAACCAGTGGAATCAAGCCCACAAGTTTTCAGTGAATTTAAGCAAAAACTAAATTTAGGTAGAGCCCAAAATTCCCTTAATCACCAACAACAAGGTAGCTATGCACCAAACCCCCCAGTTAAAAGGCAAAGAGAAAGTGCTAGTGGCCAACACAAAATGGACACAGGCGAAAATTTTCTTCGACCAGCCTCGGAATCGGAAAGCGACTCAGAGGAAGAGGAAACCCATTCTTAAAAATTAAAATGAATAATATTACCCTTAGATGCCTAGTAGACACTAATTCATCTATCAATATTATGAAACAAAATTTTTTTTAATTTCCCAACCAAACCTTCTAAAGTAAAAGTCCACACTATAAATGGCACCATAGTATTAAACCAAAGCGTTTCATTGCATTCAAGCAAATTATGTCCTACTAAACAAACTTCCTTTATTCACAATTTCTCAGAAAAATATGACTTACTGTTAGGTAGAAATTATTTAAAGTCAACTAATGCTCAAATGAACTACTCAACTCAAACGGTAAATATAAATGGATATCCATTTAAAATGTGGTACGACCACACCCAAACAGATGAGTCCAAGGCTACCAATGAGTGCCCTAAGTCATCTAACACAGAGGAAACCCCTCTACTTACCCCAAAAAAGGAGAAAACCCTTAAAACTAGTCGGAAAGGCTACAGTCACGCGGTGACTGTAAGAGGCCATGGAATTTCAGTTTACGTTTATATACCATAAAATACATATATATAAATTTATATTTATATAAATTTAAATATAATGAAACAAAAACAACTGCGCAAGGCTACAGACGGGCCAAACTTATTTAAATACATATGGCCTACTCGCTCACACACACACACACATACACGCGCGTAAACGGTAAAGCAACACGACGCAACGTCGACGTCGACGTCAACTGCTCAAAGCAGCGCGCAGGCTGCTGCTCGTACCTAACATTTGTACTGAAAACGTTGACTTGAATAACTTCTGTGATACTTGTTCGATCGGATTGTAATTTAGAGGATATGTTCATATGGTATTCAGCTTTACGTACGTCAGAACATAATGAGTTTAATACTTTGCTTAATAATCACAAATTACTGATTTACGGGGGCGGTGGGCGTGGTACCCAAAATTTGAAAACGACGTTTACTGCCTAGGATATACAGGAATCTTCATGCAAAATTTGGAGTCTAGTTTTCTTAATAGCTGAGAATCAGACGCTCATACAGACGGACAGACAGACATGTCTAGATCGACTCGGCTGGTGATCCTGAGTAAGAATATATATACTTTATGGGGTCGCAGATATCTCCTTCTGCCTGTTACGCACATTCCGACAAACCTAATAGACCATGTATTTTTTTAAAATCCATGGCCTAATTAAGCGGAAACCCCACTTAAGAAAAGATGAGTCCAAGGTCACCAATGAGTACCCCAAGTAATCTAAGTTAGAAGATCACAAGACTTCTAAAACTGAGGAAACCCCTCTTAATACACCTCCCATAGAAGAAGCCCTTCTAGAAATACCCTCTAACTACGCCTTAGACGACGAGTTAAGAGAATCCAATGTATGAAAATTTGACATTCACAAGTACGATTAAACATTCTATTCTTACAAAGCACGAAGACCCTATTTATAAAAAACCTTATAAATACCCCCAAGCGTTTGATCAAGAGGTCAACAAACAAATTAACGAAATGATAGAACAAAATATAATAAGGAAATCTAAATCCCCTTATTGTTCTCCAATTTGGATTGTCCCAAAGAAAAACGATGCTACTGGCAAACCAAAATTTCGATTAGTCATAGACTATCGCAGTCTCAATGAAATAACCATTGACGACAAATTCCCTATTCCTGTAATAGACGAAATATTAGACAAGCTTGGACGTTGTCAATACTTCTCAACCATTGATTTAGCTAAAGGTTTCCATCAAATTCAATGGACCCGCGATCAATATCCAAAACAGCATTTTCAACAAAACACGGACATTACGAATATCTTCGTATTCCCTTTGGTCTGAAAAATGCACCAGCAACTTTTCAACGTTGCATGAACAACCTCCTAGAAGATTTAATCTACAAGGATTGTCTAGTTTACTTAGATGATATTATCATTTATTCCACTTCATTAGAGGAACACATAATATCATTGAAAAGAGTATTCGAAAAGGTACGATCAGCTAACTTAAAATTGCAACTTGACAAATGTGAATTTCTAAAGAAAGAAACAGAATTTCTTGGTCACATTATCACAACAGACGGTATAAAACCGAACCCTAACAAAATAAACGCAATTGTTAATTTTCCCATTCCTAAACCCACAAAAGGAATAAAGTCTTTTCTTGGACTCTGCGGATTTTACCGTAAGTTCATCCCCAATTTTGCAAAAATAGCAAAACCAATGACACTCAAATTAAAAAAAGGAGCAATAATCAATACAGAAGATAACGATTACATGTCCGCTTTCGAAAAACTAAAAGTACTCATCACGTCCGATCCAATACTAATATACCCTAACTTCGAAAAGAAATTTTCATTAACAACAGACGCGAGTAATATAGCTATAGGTGCTGCATTATCTCAAGAGCATAAACCCATTTGCTATGCAAGCAGAACTCTTAACGAACACGAACTCAATTACTCAGCAATAGAAAAGGAACTATTAGCTATAGTATGGGCAACAAAGTATTTTAGGTCTTACCTATTCGGTAGAAAGTTCGAAATATTAAGCGATCATAGTCCACTTATATGGCTAAGTAACGTAAAAGAACCCAATATGAAATAACAAAGATGGAAAAAAAAGCTAAATGAATATGATTATAATATCCAATACCTACCTGGTAAGGAAAATCATGTCGCTGATGCCTTATCCAGAGTTCAAAATCAAGAAAACTTCTTAGGAGAAGATAACCCAGTTTCCATTACCACAGCAGCTACTGTGCATAGCGCACAGGAAGACAATCAAAGCCACATTTCCTTAACCGAAAGACTCCTCAATTATTATAACAGACAATTAGAATTCTTAAAAGACAATTTTGACGATGTCCAAATAATAAGATACTTTCATAAAACTATAATAAAAATTAGTTATAAAGAAATGACCGACACCTTTGCCAAAGACCTAATTAAAGAATACCTCTGCACTAAGAAAAGTGTTATTTACTTCCATAATGAAGCCGACTTTAAAGTCTTTCAAAATGCTTTTATTCAAATTATAAGTCCCGACAATTTCACTAAAACTATGAGAACCAGTAGTAAACTAATAGATATCCAAACATATGCTCAATTTAAAGAAATTATCCTCAAAGCACATAAAGAATTATTACACCCAGGCAAAGAAAAACTCACTCTTCAGTTCAAAAAACTTTATTATTACCCCGATTATCAAAAACTTATCCAAAACATTATAAATGAATGCGAAATCTGTAACATTGCGAAAACCGAACATAGAAATACAAAATTAGCCCTGCAAACAACCCCAGAAACTTTCAACCCCAGAGACAAGTATGTCATGGATTTTTATTTAATAAACAATAAACAATAAACAATTCCTATCATGTATTGACATTTATTCTAAATACGCCTCCCTGATAGAAGTAAATAGTAGAGATTGGCTTGAAGCTAAAAGAGCTATTTTACGTATATTCAATGACATGGGTAAACCCATAGAAATAAAAATCGACAAAGAATCCGCTTTCATGTGCACCGCACTCAAGCTCTGGTTAGATTTAGAAGGAGTAACTCTAAACATAACAACGAGTAAAAATGGAATTTCTGATATTGAGAGATTTCATAAAACTGTCAACGAAAAACTAAGAATAATAACAAGCGAGAATGAACCAGAAAACCAATTCACTAAATTCGAAAAAACACTTTACGTATACAATCATAAAACAAAACACAACACAACTGGTCGAACACCAGCAGACATCTTCATTTATGCAGGAACCCCTGCATATAACACGCAGCAAAATAAAATAGACAAAATTGACAAACTCAACGAAAGTAGACAAGACTACAATATAGACACTAATTTCAGAGAATCTCCTCTGGTTAGATCAAAAACAACTAACCCATTCAGAAAGACAGGAAACTGAAGACAAATAGATGATAAACATTTTGAAGAAACAAATAGAGGTAGAAAGATAATACATTATAAATCTAAGTTTAAAAAGAAAAAAGAAAATTAATAAAAGTAAATATAATAATGATAATTCCAGGCTTACTCCCGATCATGATAATCATGTTATGCCTACTATCAACAATTAGCACGCAAAACCTAGAAGTAACCCCTATCCAGGCCAAAAACGGCTACTTAATCTTTCAAACCGGATCAATTGATTTACCTATAAACTATGAATATCATTACTTATCTATTAATTTAACTAAAACCGAAATTATCTATGAAGAACTTATCAAACAAACACAAGTCTTTGAAAATTTACCACAAATTCAGTACCTAACAGAGAAACTCAATAGAGAAATGAATGGCATTAGAATTGCAAAGCGTAACAAACGCGGTCTTGCAAATTTTATGGGAACTATTAACAAATACTTATTCGGCACATTAGATCAAGAAGATAAAGAAGAATTACAACAACAAATAGGTAACATTTCCAAAAACAATGTACAAAAAAAGCGAACTCAACCATGTAATAGAAGCCATTAATGAAGGAATAGAATTAACCAATCATTTAAACAATAATTTTGAAGGAGAACAAATGTTAGCCTTACTAATTTTCAACTTACAACAATTAACCGAATACATAGAAGCCATAAAACTTGGTATGCAACTGACACGCTTAGGTATCTTCAATCCAAAACTTTTAAAACATGATTCCCTTACTCACGTAAATTCTGAAAAAATTCTTAATATCAAAACTTCTGCTTGGCTTAAATCTGACACTAACGAAATTTTGATAATATCCCACATTCCGAGAGAAATAATTAAAACACCTATTTTCCAAATAATACCATACCCCGACGAAAATAATAACATACTAACTGAAACAATACATGACAAATATTTTTCGCATAATAACCAAACTTTCATACCAAGTTCTCAAAGCTTAGTCATAAATAAATGCATAACAGGTATACTTAACCAAGTCTCAACACAATGTAGATACAGTAAAACACGTTCTGATTTTGAAATAAAATATGTTGAACCTAATATAATCACAACTTGGAACCTTCCCAAAACTACGTTAAACCAAAATTGTATCAATAGATTGTATCAATATAATAGAAGGTAATAACATGATAAAAGCATTTAATTGTTCCATTCAGTTAGAAGAAAAGAAAAGATGAGTCCAAGAACACCAATGAGTACCCCAAGTCATCTAAGTTAGAAGATCACAAGACTTCTAAAACTGAGGAAACCCCTCTTAATACACCTCCCATAGAAGAAGCCCTTCTAGAAATACCCTCTAACTACGCCTTAGACGACGAGTTAAGAGAATCCAATGTATGAAAATTTGACCTTCACAAGTACGATTAAACATTCTATTCTTACAAAGCACGAAGACCCTATTTATAAAAAACCTTATAAATACCTTCAAGCGTTTGATCAAGAGGTCAACAAACAAATTAACGAAATGATAGAACAAAATATAATAAGGAAATCTAAATCCCCTTATTGTTCTCCAATTTGGATTGTCCCAAAGAAAAACGATGCTTCTGGCAAACCAAAATTTCGATTAGTCATAGACTATCGCAGTCTCAATGAAATAACCATTGACGACAAATTCCCTATTCCTGTAATAGACGAAATATTAGACAAGCTTGGACGTTGTCAATACTTCTCAACCATTGATTTAGCTAAAGGTTTCCATCAAATTCAATGGACCCGCGATCAATATCCAAAACAGCATTTTCAACAAAACACGGAAATTACGAATATCTTCGTATGCCCTTTGGTCTGAAAATGCACCAGCAACTTTTCAACGTTGCATGAACAACCTCCTAGAAGATTTAATCTACAAGGATTGTCTAGTTTACTTAGATGATATTATCATTTATTCCACTTCATTAGAGGAACACATAATATCATTGAAAAAAGTATTCGAAAAGGTACGATCAGCTAACTTAAAATTGCAACTTGACAAATGTGAATTTCTAAAGAAAGAAACAGAATTGCTTGGTCACATTATCACAACAGACGGTATAAAACCGAACCCTAACAAAATAAACGCAATTGTTAATTTTCCCATTCCTAAAACCACAAAAGGAATAAAGTCTTTTCTTGGACTCTGCGGATTTTACCGTAAGTTCATCTCCAATTTTGCAAAAATAGCAAAACCAATGACACTCAAATTAAAAAAAGGAGCAATAGTCAATACAGAAGATAACGATTACATGTCCGCTTTCGAAAAACTAAAAGTACTCATCACGTCCGATCCAATACTAATATACCCTAACTTCGAAAAGAAATTTTCATTAACAACAGACGCGAGTAATATAGCTATAGGTGCTGTATTATCTCAAGAGCATAAACCCATTTGCTATGCAAGCAGAACTCTTAACGAACACGAACTCAATTACTCAGCAATAGAAAAGGAACTATTAGCTATAGTATGTGCAACAAAGTATTTTAGGTCTTACCTATTCGGTAGAAAGTTCGAAATATTAAGCGATCATAGGCCACTTATATGGCTAAGTAACGTAAAAGAACCCCAGTTTCCATTACAACAGCAGCTACTGTGCATAGCGGACAGGAAGACAATCAAAGCCACATTTCCTTAACCGAAAGACTCCTCAATTATTATAACAGACAATTAGAATTCTTAAAAGACAATTTTGACGATGTCCAAATAATAAGATACTTTCATAAAACTAGAATAAAAACAAGTGGGTAAGGCTACAGTCGGGCGCCCGACAGTAAGATACCCTTCTCCCAATTTTCTAAATCCGCTACAAACGTGTAACCACTTTCATAGTTTCAAACAGAGAATTCTGCATAAATACTTCTACTACATATAGCTTACTCGCTCGTAAAGAGTAAACCGACACGACGCAACGTTGACGTCGGCGTCAACTGCTCAAAGCAGCGCGTCGGCTGCTGCCCGTACCGAACATTTGTACTGAAAACGTTGACTTGAATAACTTCAGTGTTATTAGTCCGATCGGATTGTAATTTTGAGAATATGTTTATATTGCATTTAGCTTTATACATACCAAAGTAGAACGTTGTGGGTTTAATACTTTGCTTATTAATCGCAAATAACCCATTTGCGGGGGCGGTGGGCGTGGCACCAAACATTTGATATAAACTTGATCTGCCTATAGAGTTTATAGGAACCTTCATGCCAAATTTGGTATCTCTACCTTTTTTAATAGCTGAGATCTGTTGTCTCATACAGACGGACAGACGGACGGACGGACAGACGGACAGACGGACAGACAGACGAACATGTCTCAATCGACTCGGCTAGTGATCCTGAGCAAGAATATATATACTTTATGGGGTCTGCCACGCCTCCTTATGCCTGTTACATACATTTTGCACAGTTAGTATACCCTTTTTTGACCATTTTCAATGGTCGAAGGGTATAATTAGTTAAAAACAAATGACCGACACCTTTGCCAAAGACCTAATTAAAGAATACCTCTGCACTAAGAAAAGTGTTATTTACTTCCCTAATGAAGCCGACTTTAAAGTCTTTCAAAATGCTTATATTCAAATTATAAGTCCCGACAATTTCACTAAAACTATGAGAACCAGTAGTAAACTAATAGATATCCAAACATATTCTCAATTTAAAGAAATTATCCTCAAAGCACATAAAGAATTATTACACCCAGGCATAGAAAAACTCACTCTTCAGTTCAAAGAACTTTATTATTACCCCGATTATAAAAAACTTATCCAAAACATTATAAATGAATGCGAAATCTGTAACATTGCGAAAACCGAACATAGAAATATAAAATTAGCCCTGGAAACAACCCCAGAAACTTTCAACCCCAGAGACAAGTATGTCATGGATGTTTATTTAATAAACAATAAACAATTCCTATCATGTATTGACATTTATTCTAAATACGCCTCCCTGATAGAAGTAAATAGTAGAGATTGGCTTGAAGCTAAAAGAGCTATTTTACGTATATTCAATGACATGGGTAAACCCATAGAAATAAAAGCCGACAAAGACTCCGCTTTCATGTGCACCGTACTCAAGCTCTGGTTAGATTTAGAAGGAGGAACTCTAAACATAACAACGAGTAAAAATGGAATTTCTGATATTGAGAGATTTCATAAAACTGTCAACGAAAAACTAAGAATAATAACAGGCGAGAATGAACCAGAAAACCAATTCACTAAGTTCGAAAAAATACTTTACGTATACAATCATAAAACAAAACACAACACAACTGGTCGAACACCAGCAGACATCTTTATTTATGCAGGAACCCCTGCCTATAACACGCAGCAAAATAAAATAGACAAAATTGACAAACTCAACGAAAGTAGACAAGACTACAATATAGACACTAATTTCAGAGAATCTCCTCTGGTTAGATCAAAAACAACTAACCCATTCAGAAAGACAGGAAACTGAAGACAAATAGATGATAAACATTTTGAAGAAACAAATAGAGGTAGAAAGATAATACATTATAAATCTAAGTTTAAAAAGAAAAAGAAAATTAATAAAAGTAAATATAATAATGATAATTCCAGGCTTACTCCCGATCATGATAATCATGTTATGCCTACTATCAACAATTAGCACGCAAAACCTAGAAGTAACCCCTATCCAGGCCAAAAACGGCTACTTAATCTTTCAAACCGGATCAATTGATTTACCTATAAACTACGAATATCATTACTTATCTATTAATTTAACTAAAACCGAAATTATCTATGAAGAACTTATCAAACAAACACAAGTCTTTGAAAATTTACCACAAATTCAGTACCTAACAGAGAAACTCAATAGAGAAATGAATGGCATTAGAATTGCAAAGCGTAACAAACGCGGTCTTGCAAATTTTATGGGAACTATTAACAAATACTTATTCGGCACATTAGATCAAGAAGATAAAGAAGAATTACAACAACAAATAGGTAACATTTCCAAAAACAATGTACAAATAAGCGAACTCAACCATGTAATAGAAGCCATTAATGAAGGAATAGAATTAACCAATCATTTAAACAATAATTTTGAAGGAGAACAAATGTTAGACTTACTAATTTTCAACTTACAACAATTAACCGAATACATAGAAGCCATAGAACTTGGTATGCAACTGACACGCTTAGGTATCTTCATTCCAAAACTTTTAAAACATGATTCCCTTACTCACGTAAATTCTGAAAAAATTCTTAATATCAAAACTTCTGCTTGGCTTAAATCTGACACTAACGAAATTTTGATAATATTCCACATTCCGAGAGAAATAATTAAAACACCTATTTTCCAAATAATACCATACCCCGACGAAAATAATAACATACTAACTGAAACAATACATGACAAATATTTTTCGCATAATAACCAAACTTTCATACCAAGTTCTCAAAGCTTGGTCATAAATAAATGCATAACAGGTATACTTAACCAAGTCTCAACACAATGTAGATACAGTAAAACACGTTCTGAATTTGAAATAAAATATGTTGAACCTAATATAATCACAACTTGGAACCTTCCCAAAACTACGTTAAACCAAAATTGTATCAATAGAGAAATTATAATAGAAGGTAATAACATGATAAAAGCATTTAATTGTTCCATTCAGTTAGAAGAAATTTTGATTACCAACACAATATTAGACTACACTCAAACTATCTATGTAAACAATAATGTAACAAAACTTGAACCACTTGAATACATTCAAAAGAAATAATTGAACAACACACTCAAACTAGTAATATCTTCTAAATAATAACAGTTACAACATTAGTAATAATGATTATAATCGCAGCATTGTACTTCATTTATAAATATAAAACTATACCACAAAAATTAATTGTAAAATTCAAGAATCAAAATCCAGAAAATGAAACTATCATAAGTCCTGAAACAGAAAATAGTGTACCTTCAGTAAGTACCCCTGTACTGTACCCTAAAGTTATTGCCTGAGGACAGGCCTTTTTCTTAAGGATGGGGAAGTGACATATCCATTCTACACCCACACTTTAAACTCCCCAATTCCACACACTCACGCACATTATTGTAAAACGCACATACACACATTAACGTATAAGCACAATATGTAATCAAAGAACGAGAGCCCTTCGATTAACTTTGGTTCCCACAGATCATAAATCTAAAGGTTCCCACAGATCATAAATCTAAAAACAATAACAAATAATTGCTCGAACCCGATCACCCAAATAATTGTCCCCCAATTCAATCACTTGGCTAGCCCCAATGTTTATAGCGAGCCAACTGAAATAATAAAGCTTCATCACCCGGGTCTCCGCCCAAAGTTTACAGCGAGCCAACTGAAATAACAAAACTTTATCACCCGAGTTTCCGCTCAGGCACTTGTCTCAGGATTCTCCAATTACCTCTATTTTTCGGGAACCTCTCCCTCTCTCAATGAGAGAACATTAAAGTCAAAACAGCCAAACTCTCTTAAAGAGAACATTAGAATCAAAATTAGCCAAACTCTCTTAAAGAGTTTGCTCTACTAACACCCACTTTGCCTATATAAACCCAGGCACGCATCTAAGGTTCAGTTCAGTTTAGTTCAGTAAACTTTCAGTTTACTCCCGAGCACCGAGTACGCTATCAACCGCGATAGCTCGCTAAAGTCTGTTATCAAACCCAAGATAATCCAAAGGCTCTAGTTCTTCCTTTGTAAGAAATAAAAAAGTGTTTAACTAATAAACTTAAAACAACTGTGTTTTTATTTTTTTTGTTAAACCCTCGGTCTGAATTCGTTAATATATACATAATTCGAAGGGCTCTCGTTCTTTGATTACATTTTGTACTTAGTGTGTGTATGTGAGTTTTACAATATTGTGCGTTGTTTATGATTATATTATGTGGAATTGGGGAGTTTAAAGTGTGGGTGTAGAAATTTTCGTTAGTGTCAGAAGTTTTGATATTAAGAATTGTTTCAGAATTAACGTGAGTAAGGGAATCATGTTTTAAAAGTTTTAGATTGAAGATACCTAAGCGTGTCAGTTGCTTACCAAGTTCTATGTCTTCTTTGTATTCGGTAAATTGTTGTAAGTTGAAAATTGTTAAGGCTAACATTTGTTCTCCATCAAAATTATTGTTTAAATGATTGGTTATTATATTCCTTCGTTGATGGCTTCTATTACATGGTTGAGTTCGCTTACTTGTACATTGTTTTTGGAAATGTTACCTATTTGTTGTTGTAATTCTTCTTTATCTTCTTGATCTAATGTGCCGAATAAGTATTTGTAAATAGTTCCCATAAAATTTGCAAGACCGCGTTTGTTACTTTTTGCAATTTTTATACCATTCATGGGTCTATTGAGTTTCTCTATTAGGTACTGAATTTGTGGTAAATTTTCAAAGATTTTGATAAATTCTTCATAAATATTTTCGGTTTTAGTTAAATTAATAGATAAGTAATGATATTCATAGTTTATACGTAAATCAATTGATCCGGTTTGAAAGACTAAGTAGCCGTTTTTGGCCTAAATTTAGGTAATGCCAAATAAGGCAGTCGAGCACGAGTTGGTGCCATCGGAGCCGAATATATTTCTTTTGTTTCGCTGGATGACTTCACGGATGCAAGAAGCGATATAATTGTCGCATTAGTTGTGATCGATAATTCCTCCAACTCCAAACTCATGATTTTCATCAAGGCCTTGACAATAGGTATAGTACCATTTTCTAGACGCTGTTCTACCCGGCGAATGCTTTAAACGTAAGTTCGTAGCCTTTTTCTAAGGTCTCACTTGTGCATCCTATGTGTTTGGTGTCCTGAATTTTCAATTTACAATTCAATCCATTCAAAAAAACTTTTTGCTTTTTTCATTGCGCGGACTTTATTGGGATTTAAACTTAAGACCACCCTCCTATACTAACCGACTGCTTCTACTAAATCTACCTTCCTTAGCCAATCGACGTACTATGCTTGGTGTGGTCTTTATTAATAGCCTTATTAAAGGTGACATTGACAGTGTTGACTTGGTTACCTGGTTACACTTCTCTGTTCCTTTGTCGATTAACGTGAAATTATATTCCTCTAACTTTTCCTAGTTGCGCGAACCGTTTGGGGTATTATGTTCGGACTACAACAAATTCTACTTTATCATATCTAATATCCAATCAACTAATAGCCTTAAAATTTCACTACTATCTCACCTAGCTAAAAGTAAGCGTTCTCACGACCTCTTCTCGCGACCTTCCTATACGTTAACTGCGCTCCTCGGTCGTTATGAGTGCCCTTATCTATTAACACACCACTTTTGATCTGATTGTGATTTCTGGGCTTCCCCAATCCATTGCAACAAATGTTGGATTAACTAAAATTGTCCTTTTCTTCCCAGATTAAATTAAATTTAATGATAATATATTAAAAATTTTTTTTTTTTTAAATAACGAAACTCAAATACTTATAAATTTAAAGACAAAAAATTAATTTTAATTTTCTTAGTTCTAACTTAAATTATACTTATATTTTTAATTCAATTTTTATTTATTATTTTCTGTATCTTATCTTTAATAGCTTTGAGTCGACTGCTCTTAGTTGACGTTAAACAAATAAATAAATAAATATCCACTTTGCCATTGATTCACTATTTATTGGATCGAAAAAGTTGCACTATGAGAGCGCGAAAAAACACGTCTCATCGTCTCTAAATTGTTTTGCCTATGAAAGTTTCACGTGGTTCTTATTGAATGTTGCCACTTAGCTATCAGTGCTTAGTAGCTGACTGTCGGTTCTAATACCCTTTTAAGACAACTTCTTCAAGTATGCAGCCAAAGCCGACTGCACCGCAATAATCAAGCAGCCTAGCGCTAATTTTGTTAGGCCACATAGCACGATTCATTTTATAAAATGATAATTAGCTAGCTTAGAGCAAGATTTGAAAACTTAAGTAAAAAGGAAGAAAAAACAAAATAACAGCATTTAACTTTGGAACCATGTAGACTTGAACCACGGATCTCTAAAAATGTTGGCCAGAAGCTTGCAACGCACTTTAGGAGGCATTCCGATCCCATTAACTATGTATATTCTGAATCAATATCAACAGGCATCTCTGAACCCATAAGCTTTAAATATTCTTAATCAACACCAACAGGGGAGTTAATATAGTCCGTCTGTCCAGCCGACTGTCCGTCCGTCTATTGCAAAACAATGTGGGGTCTCAGTTTTAGAGCTACCTTAATGAAACTTAGTAAAGCTTTTTATTGCTTCCTATTGAACCGTGTGAGTACAAAAATACCACCTTAATCCGCTCAAAATTCTGTCACCAAATTCATTAGTTAAACTTGAAAGCTGTAGTTTCCTTCTACTCCATGAGTATCACTGAAATTTACAGACAATCGGATATTAAACATAGAAGTTATGCCAGTTAACTTTTTATATTGCTCAGTGAAGCGTGCAGTTGTTATTAATATTTTACTCAAATGTATAATTGTGTTAGTGCGATTAAGTGCGAAAGGCAGCCGACTGATGAGCGATAAGTCAGTGGTTCGACACCTGGGTCTGGAAAATGTTTTTTTACCCTTCGACCATTAAAAATGGTCAAAAAAGTGTATATTGACTTTGTGCAAATGTATGCAACAGGCAGAAAGAGGCAGATGGAGACCCTTTAAAGTACATATCAGAGAACTGCAACATGCATGCATGCACAACAAGCCACTCAAAAATGAATGAGATTTTTGCCACTCGATCTTCATTTTGCACAGGCCGCACATAGCACACGCCTCAAGCCGAGCAAGCCCCTAATAGCAAGAGCCTCAAATAGCGGGAGACACTAAAAGCATGAAACGCAAAAGGCAGGAGCCGCATAAGGCAGGAACGTTTTGGCAAAAAAGACAAGTAAGGCAGGAACATTTTGGCCAAAAAAGACAAGAGACGCATGCCCAAAGGCTCGGTAGGTAGAGACAGCAGCACAAGGGTCGGGGCATACAAATTTGTTCGAGAACGTTCGGTTTTCCGAACGCTTTTACGTTTTTTTACGCTTTTAGCAACAGGAGAAGGCAAGAGCACAAAGTAAAGACTTACAGCTAGCTTACGCTAATTAACAGCGTAAATTTTCAGTTATGTTATATGAAAGTGTTTTCATGTTAAATTACATATTCTCCAAATTACAATCCGATCACCGAAGTTATTATAGTCAACGTTTTCAGTACAAATGTTCGGTACGAGCAGCAGCCGACGCGCTGCTTTGAGCAGTTGACGCCGACGTCGACGTTGCGTCGTGTCGCTTTACTCTTTACGCGCGTCGCTGTGTGAGTGCGAGCGAGTAAGCTATATGTAGTAGAAGAATTTGTGTAGAATTCTCTGTTTAAAACTATGAAAGTGGTTACACGTTTGTAACGAATTTAGAAAATTGGGAGAAGGGTATCTTACTGTCGGGCGCCCGACTGTAGCCTTACCCACTTGTTATACCCTTCGACCATTGAAAATGGTCAAAAAAGGGTATACTAACTTTGTGCAAAATGTATGTAACAGGCATAAGGAGGCGTGGCAGACCCCATAAAGTATATATATTCGTGCTCAGGATCACTAGCCAAGACGATTGAGACATGTCCGTCTGTCTGTCCGTCTGTCTAAGACAACAGATCTCAGCTATTTATGCTATTAAATTATAGGCAGATCAAGTTTATATTAGATGTTTGATGCCACGCCCACCGCCCCCGAAAATTGGTAATTTGCGATTATTAGGCAAAGTATGAACATATCCTCCAAATTACAATCCGATCGGACCAATAGCACGGAAGTTATTTAAGTCAACGTTTTCAGTACAAATGTTAGGTACGATCAGCAGCTGGCGCGCTGCTTTGAGCAGTTGACGCCGACGTCGACGTTGCGTCGTTCGCTTTACTCTGTACGCGCGTCGACGTGTGAGTGCGAGCGAGTAAGCTATATGTATTAAAAGTTTTTGTGAAGAATTTTCTGTTTGGAATTATGAGTGTGGTTACACGTTTTCAACGGATTTGGAAAATTGGGAGAAGGGTATCTTACTGTCAGGCGCCCGACTGTAGCCTGACCCACTTGTTTTTTCTGGTTCATTGCAACATCAGACTAAAAAGAAGTATTCAGCAAAATAAGTATCCCCAAAGTAAAGCTCCGTTCACAAAAATAAAAAGAAAGAAACATAAATTTTAGGATATATTGTTACGGACCAATGTGTTAAACAAAATCCAGACAAAATTATCGCCATCAAGAATTTTCCCTTGCCACGTTCTAAAAGACAAATTAAATCCATTTAAGGATTAGTAGGCTATTATAGGAAGTTAATTAAATACATGGCCAGAATTACAAAACCACTTACAGCCCAAGGCAATCAAAAGTCTGTTTCAATAGACCAGGAATATATTGATACATTCGAAAAATGCAAAACCCTTCTTTGCAATGATCCATTATTACAATATCCAGGCCTTTCAAAAATATGTATCTTAACAATAGGCGCAAGTAACGTTTCCCTTGGAGCGGTGTTATCCCAAGGACCCTTATGTTGGGACAAGCCGGTCTGTTTTGCTAGTAGAACATTGCCGTTTCAAAACGCAATTATGCCACTGTCGAAAAAGAAATGCTAGCAATAGAATGGGCAGTTAAGTACTTTCGCTCTTACTTGTTCGGAAGCAAATTCATTATAGCACCTGATCATAAGCCACTTACATGGTTGATGAGTTTGAAGGAACCATCCTCCAAAATAATTAGATTGATAATGCAACTATTAAACGAGACAAGTAGTTCCTGAACTGTCTTTTACAGAAGAACGAATTACATATATTTTAAAGAAAACCTTTAAGCAAAACAAACTGTTGCAGTTTTTGCACCCGACGATGTTTTTCAATAAATACAAGAGAGTTATAAGAAATAGTTTTCAAACAACAACATCTATAACATTTTAAGATGTTGTGATTTGGGAGGGTGTAATTAGTTAAGGTCTCTTTTATTATTTACATCGAAACAACGTTCCTACCTCGATGAGTCTTAGATTTATAAAGAATTCTTAATATCTACATTGACATCTCTTAACTATAAACCGCGCTGTCGGCGTAGCTACCCGCGGCATGTCGTATATAGGATGTATTTATGTATATCAAGTATATAGCTGGGAAGCAGCGTTGAGAGAGTACGCGCATGTATATATCAGCGGTTGGTCAGCGTGGGACACGCTGACTCCGCACTTGAGCCGTTTTGATTATGAGTGAGGTCTCATGATACATATGCACTTGGGTTCTGCTGTGCATTATAACAAAGTGCTACAATGTGTTGTTTTGAACATGATCGGCATTTGGTATATTAAGTGGACAATATATGCACTTACTACACCTCCCTCCTTTTGAAAAATTACGAAAGTTGAGTTATTTTCTAATATAATTTTAGCTTAATTATACTATTATCGAAAAATTCTCTTGTTTTTTTTCTACTTTTACTGTTAAAATGAAATGAAGTATATTTGTATATTAACGAAATTAGGAAAATTTGTATAAGTAACTATGAAATATATGCTTTAAGACTGTCTTTATGAACTAATTGTTGTTTATTTTTCATACTCTTAATTTTTAGGATAATTCTATTTTCTATGCTTACTATTTTAAAATGTCCTATATATTTACACTCTAGCTTGTGATCTGTTCCATTTTTTAAGAGAACTAAGCTGCCTACATCTCTATTTATTTTATCGTACTTGTAATCTAGCTTTCTTTTTTGTTTTTATTTTTCTATTAGTGTCCTAGCTCTATTTTGCGCAACTTCTAGTCTAAACTTAAACTCTTTTGAGTAATCCCCAAATGTTATATATAGGGTCGATGTTGTTCGAATTATTAAATTCAATATACAGTCTCGGTGATTGTCCAAAGACAAGTTCATATGGGCAGTATTCGTGTACTGTTGATGGAGTTTTTCCAGGTTTATTCGCTTTTGTTAAGGCACGTTCCACAGTTAAATATTAATTTATATAAAATACGTAAAAATTAGTATACAAAACACATTTTTGGTTAAGAAGAAAACACAGCCCGAGAATCTGTAGATTCTTCAACCTCCTAGGGTATGTACTCGAAGTCATTGTCGCCCAGGTACAGAGCACGCAGCGTTTCCATGCCAAAGAAGTTGCCTGGCAGCACCTGTTTGTTGAGATTGTTGTAGGACAGATCGAGCACCTCCAGGGCGGGGAAAGCGCCAAAGCCGCGTGGCAAGTTGATTAGTTTATTGATCGAGACATTCAGGATGCGCAGCTTGGGCATGGAAGACAGTGAGACGGGCAGTTCACTGAGTTGATTATTCGAGAGGTTCAGTATTTCCAGATTCAGTAGATTGGCAATTCCTGGGCTAATGACGCTGATCTTGTTGTGCGACAGCGTCAGCCGTGTGATGTTACCAATGTTATACAGTCCTGGCAGTTCCTCAAAGGAGACCAGCCCCTTGTCAACAAGGTCCAGTTCCCGATTTTGAGTCTCACGCACCTCATTCAACATATATATTGAAACAATAAGTGAAATAATTCAACCATATGTCTCAGTCGTCTTTATCGATTGAAATGTATAAGCATTCATATTCATTGAATGTTCGATGAATTCTCTCTACTGTTCCTAAAGTTTGATGATGATGTGCTGTTGATTGTATATTACAATACTTATTTTCATATACTTGCACAAGTTACTAATAAGTGAATTTTTGTATTCAGTACCCATGTCTGTTATGAACGTCTTCATAGGACCGTACTTTAATATCTGCTACTGGTATTGTAACTAGATATTTAGTGAGATCACATATTATAGTAATTGTATACTTATTGCCAAGTACAACAGTACCGAAAGCTGTGATAGGTGTGTGTGTTATTATCATTGGTGCTTTTGTATGTGTAGTTACTTTAGCTCCAACGAGCTATGTTTCACATACTTAGTTATGCTTGTCTCATACCAGGCCAATAGTAAAATCTTTTGATTTTAGGCAGGGTACGCGTTATCCCTGTATGGCCTCCTTGTAAAGGGTCATCATGGTATTTGGACAGGACTGCATTTATATGACTTTTGTCACTTCTGTCTATTTTTGTCACCTTTGTTAATAGCGCTATTTTTATACCCTTCGACCATTGAAAATGGTTAAAAAAGGGTAAACTACCTTTGTGCAAAATGTATGTAACAGGCATAAGGAGGCGTGGCAGACCCCATAAAGTATAAATATTCTTGTTCAGGATCACTAGCCGAGTCGATTGATACATGTTCGTCCGTCTGTGCGTCTGTTTGTTGAGACAACAGATCTCAGCTATTTAAAAAGCTAGACCCACCAAATTTGGTATAAGGGTTCCTATATATCCGGGGCAAATGTTTGATGCCACGCCCACCGCCCCCGCAAATCGATAATTTACGATTATTAAGCAAAGAAATCAACTTATAAAGTTTTGCTTTGGTATGTATAAGCCTGAATGCCATATAAACATATCCTCCAAATTACAATCCAATCGGACGAATGACACAAATGTTATTCAAGTCTACGTTTTCAGTACAAATGTTCGGTAAGAGCAGCAGCTTGCGATCTGCTTTGACGCAGTTGACGCCGACTAGCTATACGTAGTACAAGAATTTGTGCAGAATTTTTGTTTGAAACAAGAAAGCAAGGCTACAGTCGGGCGCCCGACAGTAAGATACCCTTCTCCCAATTTTCCAAATCCGTTACAAACGTGTAACCACACTCATAATTTCAAAAAGAGAATTCTGCACAAATACTTCTAGTACATATAGCTTACTCGCTCGCACTCACATAGCGACGCGCGTAAAGAGTAAAGCGACACGACGCAACGTCGACGTCGGCGTCAACTGCTCAAAGCAGCGCGTCGGCTGCCGCTCGTACCGAACATTTGTACTAAAAACGTCGACGTTAATAACTTCTGTGTTTTTAGTCCGATCGGATTGTAATTTGGAGGATATGTTCATATTGCATTTAGCTTTATACATACCAAAGTAGAACGTTATGGATTTAATACTTTGCATAATAATTGCAAATAACCGATTTGCGGGGGCGGTGGGCGTGGCATCAAAAATTTGAGATAAACTTTATCTGCCTATGATTTACAGGAACCTTCATGCCAAATTTGGTATCTCTAGCTTTTTTAATAGCTGAGATCTGTTGTCTCATACAGACGGACAGACGGACAGACGGACAGACGGACGGACGGACAGACGGACAGACAGACGGACATGTCTCAATCGACTCGGCTAGTGATCCTGAGCAAGAATATATATACTTTATGGGGTCTGCCACGCCTCCTTATGCCTGTTACATACATTTTGCACAAAGTTAGTATACCCTTTTTTGACCATTTTCAATGGTCGAAGGGTATAATTATGAGTATAGTTACTTACAAAGTTCTGCTTTGGTATGTATAAAGCTGAATGCAATATGAACATATCCTCCAAATTACAATCCGATCGGAACAATAACACAGAAGTTATTAAAGTCAACGTTTTCAGTACAAATATTCGGTACCAGCAGCAGCCGACGCGCTGCTTTGAGCAGTTGACGCCGACGTCGACATTGCGTCGTGTCGCTTTACTCTTTACGCGCATCGCTGTGTGAGTGCGAGCGAGTAAGCTATATGTAGTAGAAGAATTTGTGCAGAACTTTTGTTTGAAATTATGAGTGTAGTTACACGCTTGTAACGGATTTTAAAAACTGGGAGAAGGGTATCATACTGTCGGGCGCCCGACTGTAGCCTTACCTACTTGTTTTTTAAATGTAAATGTCGAAGATATATTTCAACCAAATGATTTTGGGTTGGCAATAAAATCGGAAATTTAGGGTCATGTGACAATGGAGCATTAAAAGTCTGCCACCTACTCTGATTAAAGAAAAGCTTCTTCTTTCACTTTCAGAGAAATTTTGGACGAAGGGAGTTAATGCCTGGAAACTAGGCTGAAGGGGTTTGGCTTTCTTAATCTTGTCGTATTCATTTACATACTCGTATCTTTGAATATTTATACCCGCTACTCGTAGAGTAGAAGGGTATTATAACTTTGTTCGAACCGAAAATGTATGTAACAGGCAGAAGGAGACATCTCCGACCCCATAAAGTATATATATTCTGAATCAGTATTAACAGCCGAGTCAATATAGCCATGTCCGTCTGTCCGTCTGTCTGTCTGTCCGTCCGTGTGAACACCTGGATCTCAGCTATTATAAGAGCTAGAGTTCCCAAATGGTGACAACATGTGCTATTACAGCAGGCTAATCAAGTTTATTTTGGATTTTAGCCACGCCCCCACCCGCCTCCATAAATTGAAAAAAATCTATTACAGCCGCAATATTAGCTTTGCAGCAACAGTTTTATAAATACGTTTTTTTTTTTTTTTTTTTTTTTTCATTTCTTTCTCTTGTTTATTGAATTTCTCATTTATGAGACTAACAAAAAGTTTTCAAATCTTAATATAATTTAGAAAACAATTTTTAATTTTTAATTTTTGTTAAAGGGTCCTGAGAAGTTACGGCTGGGCAGATTGATCAAATCGCTGCAGTCTAGATGAGCTGCAAGCTCGCAATAATCGCTTGGCAAGTGGGTGAGCGTAGAGTTTATTCAGGTATTTAGTCCTTTTGTCATATATTTCATCTATTAGTCCTTTTGTCATATATTTCATCTATGACTAGGTTGATTTGCAGATCTCTATGTATGTTTTCGTTGCGCAGGGACCCTGGGGCTCCAGTTATAGTGCGCAGAATTTTTGATTGGGCTCGCTAGACTACGTTTATGCTGCTTTTTGACGCGTTTCCCCATAGCTCGGAGCCGTATGTCCAGATGGGCTTGATCACCGAGTTGTAGATGACTACCTTGTGTTCTAGTTTAAGAGGGGAGTGAGCGTTGATAAGCCAGTGGAGACTAGCTGCCTTGAGCTTCATATTTGTTGTTTTTGCTTCGATATGCCTACGCCATGTGAGCCGCCTGTCTAGGTGAACTCCCAGGTACGTTACCTCGCTAGCTTGTGGAACTGGTGTGTTGTGTAGGATTATTGTAGGGCATGTTTGTCGATTGAGCGTGAATGTAACATGTTTGCTCTTAGCCTTGTTAATGCAGATGCGCCGATGCAGAGCAGTATTCACGGTTTTCAAAGGCAGTGCGTATTTTCGTTGTGATTCTGTTCACCTGCTCAATGGTCCCATGCTTCTTTTGGAATCCGAATTGATGCGTAGGAATGATGTTATGGAGATTGATGTATGGCATGAGACGTAGCAGAAGCACCTTTTCAAAAAGTTTGGATAGGGTGGTTACCAAACTTATTGGCCTGTAAGAAGCTGGTGACGTTTTATCTTTTCCTGGCTTGGGAATCATTATTACCACTGACTTTTTCCATTGTGTAGGAATATAGCCAAGCTTAGCAATTCCGTTGAGAAGCTTGCAAATCAGGTTCAGCGCACATCGAGGCAGACAGCTGATCATCTTGGAAGTAATCATGTCGTGCTCTGGTGATTTTCCAGGTTTTAATTCCTCAACCGTCTTTTCTATTTCATCTGGTCTGAAAACCATTGGCTCCAGCGGTGCGCAATTGCTAGGTGACATGGGGAGGTTGAATGTGTTTGTAGGCGGATTAGGCTGAACACTTTTTGTAGGTGGTCAGCAAAGGTGTGGGCTCTTTGTTCGTCGCTTCGGGACCAATTTCCATGGGCATCTCGCAATGGTGTGACAGCCTCTGTTGGTGCCTGGAGGTGTCGGTTGGCTTTCCATAAGGAGTGTTTTGTGCTGGTTGGTGAGAGCTGCTCGATGTATTCATATTATGCCTTTTCTTCCGCTAGCTTGAGTGTTCTGGTGAGCAAACGCGTCGCAGCTTTTAGTCTTTGTTTCGAGCTCGGCGATCGGTGCTTTTGCCACTCTCTGCGCATGCGCCGTTTTTCAAGCACCAGATTTTCAATATCTCTGTTAGGTTGTATCTCATAGGAGCAGGGGGGGTCTGGTGAAGTTGAGACTGTTGCTGCTGCAACTAGGGTCGATACAAGCGAGCCTTTCAGGTTGTCAATGTCTGTTTCGGTATTTGGCAATCCTGAGGCGTCGATATGAGAACAGACATATTTTGAATATTTGGCCCAGTAGTTAGTTAGGTTATTTGTAAGCCTATAAGTCTTCTCAATTAACCGGGGCTGCTGTGGAAAGCTAAAGATTACTGGAGAGTGATCTGAGGACAAGTCTGGTGTTGACTCTGCTGTTATGAGATGCTGTGGAATACCTTTTGTTATTGCGAAGTCAATGAGGTCAGGAAGCTTCTTTGGGTCTGCAGGCCAGTATGTAGGTCTACCCGGTGTTACGTAGTTTAGCTTTCGGTTTGGTTTGGTGATTGCGTTGTAAAGCTGCTTCCCTTTGGGCGTGACCAGGCGAGAACCCAGTGCGTGTGTTTTGCGTTGTAGTCGCCTGCTGCAACAAATCGCTCTCCTAGCGTATTAAAGTGAATTTGTCTTCAGTAAGTATGAACCGCGGTGGACAGTATACTGCTGCAAGTGTGATAGGGCCATTTCTGGCCTATATGCTGATCGACGTGGATTGCAAGTAGTTTTTTCCAAACGTGTTCTGAGGATAGTGCTTGAGCCTAATAAGTACTCCAGTACCCCCATGGGCTTTGCCATCTGGGTGGTTAGTGGAGTAGAATTTGAATCCAGGAATTTGGAAGTTGTGTTTATTTGTTAAGTGCGTTTCAGAAAGCAACATAACATAAATATTTTTGTTGTTGGCTTTGTTGGAGTGTAGACATCATCGCTTCCAAGCTACATGGCGGGTACTTGGGTGGGGGTTGGTCGTCTTGTAAGGCAATGGGTGGGTGGAGTTTACTCATGGCCCCTAATGCTGAGGTAGAAGTTTTGGTGCCTGACTTAAGTCAGGGCACTTGCGTATGAGGTGCTGGAGTCAGTATGTGAAGTAAGCTGGTGTTGCGTTTGGAAAGTGGTTGATCTGGCTGATGGTTGTATGTTAGAGGGGATCCTTGGCGAGGGCGTGCGCTTGTGAAGGCGATTTTTAAGCTCTTTAAAGACAACACAGCCACGCCAGTTCGCTGTGTGGTTCTCGCCGCAGTTGCTGCACATCTTAACCCAAGTGTCTTCCTTATTTTTTGTACAATTTACAGTACTATGTGGTTCACTGCAGACAACGCAGATTGACCTCAGAGTGCAATAGGCCTTGGTGTGGCCATATTCTTGACAGTTTATATACAGCACTGGTTGGTTTCGTTTGTGCTGCTCTTCTACAGTGATTCGACGGTGCACTTCGTTTCGCTTGACCATTTTAGTTTCAGGTCCCAGCTCTACTTTGAAGAGTGGCTGAGGTTGTTTCTTCCTGTTCAGGATGTTAATTACTGATTTGGCGTAAAAGTTTTTAGCTTTTAGTGCTGCAGTAATTTCATCAGGCGTCACGGTGGGTTCGATTCCTTTTAATACAACTTGGAGTCCCTTGGCGCTCTTAAGTTGGTATGTGTAGTAGGTTTTCCCAGCATCGTCCAGATATTTTGTTACAACCCGGTGGCCGGCTTCGGTTTGTGTTTGGATCCTGGTTTCGCTGATTTTTCCTTTTGTTAGGGGTACGACAAGGAAGTTGTTCTCGCCAATGAGCGCAACTATTTTGCTGACCAGGGCAGTTGTTATTTGCTCGCAGACGTAGATTGGCGGCGGTTTTGGAAGCTTCGGCGCCATTTCTGGCTCGTCGATTTGATTCGCTGAGGTGTTGTCTAGGAGAGCGAGTCTATTTGAGTATTGTCCCTCAGATTCGCTATTAGTAGCGTTGTTGCGGTTCATTTTCGGCTTGTTGCCGCCTCCTTTATTCTGCGGGCTGAGCTTGCGCTTAATCTGTGTGTACCGATCGATACCAGTTTGCACCAGTTGCGCTGCTCGAGTTTGTTTTGGTTTCGTTACGCTGTTGTTTTCGTTTTCGCTGGTACAACTGTCCGAGAGAGGCGTGGGAGGCTTTCGGGTTGACGTCGTCGGCTCAGAAGAGACAGTTTCTGCAGTAATCGTTGAGCAGAGCACAGAGGTAGTTGTTGTAGAGAATGTGGGCGCGCTAGTAGTTGACAGAGAGGTCACAGTACTAGTAGCTACAAAGCTTACCGGTATTGGCACTTGCAAATGCAAGAGAGGCGCTTGCAAGTGCAAGAGAGAGTTGTTTTGGTTACTCTTAGTATCATACTGCGCTGTCATCAGCGTCGGCGAGCACGAGCGCAGCCGTTCGTTAAGAGCTGGCCTGAGTTCGTCGACCTGGTTGTTCAAGCTAGGCTTGTCGGGGTGGGGGGACACGAATGTGAAATATGCATTGTTACGGTGCAATGAGAGTCGACGCTCGTCTTGCTCATTTCGTCTCTGAGCACGAATATCGCGTTGACTCATAAATGCGCGCACTTTTAAAATTTGGTTTGTGTATTCAAAACTTAAGTGTAATTTTGGTTACACAAGAACAAAGAATATACACAGAGATTTTTGCGAGTTTGCATCGCTTAAGCGTCCTCTCGCTAATTTAGAAAAAATATTTATAGTTGTAGTTTCACTGCAGATAACGATGATAACTAATAGTTCCCGTAGCACAAAACAAAAACACGTCTGTTAACGTCGAGCGTCCAACTACTAACGTTATAAATACCATCTTGCGGACGTTTCCTGAAAATTTCAGTAAGATTGGACTATAAATGTGGAAGATATTAAGGAAATAGTAGTGTCATGTGACAACGTGTTTTTGTCTGTTTTATTATGTTAGATATGCAGGATCCAGGTTCAACTCCGGCGGCAAGCTTTTTTTTTTTCAATTATATGTACCAAAATGATTGCACTGTCATCATTGCAATTTTATATGAGTCGACAGATAGCTGCAGTGACTGCGTGGATGTGGTCGCCGACTGACGAGCGGGGCACGAGTTCTAATCCAAGCCAACCCCGATGCAAGTGGTTGATATTTTTGGATGTGGTTAGCTTTTTTTCAAGCATTTAAAATCATTAATCAGAATTTTAAGGGGAGTGAGTTAGTATTGTCTTACACACACACACACACACACACGAGACACAATAATAATTTCTTTTTGGCCTGTACGACAAGCTGAATGGTCTCATAATGCAACTTTACCGAGCAAATTCAAAATGCCATTAGAGCTGTTATAGTTGCATAGGCCGAGTTTTTTGGAGGTCCATGGTTCAAGACCTCGCGTCCGTAAAAAATTTTTTGTTTTAATTTTCTGCTCTTTTTTTTTTTTTTTTTTTGCATATGCGTTATCTATATTTAGAATCAATGTTAACGAAGTTTTTACTATATTTTAAGAAATTTAGAATATTTAGTCATATTTCGCAGCATACAGCAATATATGTAAAACATAAACGACAAATCTGGTGGGATTATTAAATTTCTAAATAAATATGTGAAGCATTAAATAGGCGTCTCTTTACACATTCATAATTAAAAGCCCTCTGATGATTTCTAATTGCAAAGCACTGAGAGCAATGCGGCAACATCTAATAGAAACCACGTGCAACTTTCAAAGTCAAAACAAATTTGAAACTGTAAGACGTGTTTTTTTCGCATGGTTCAATGGACATTGTGGCCGCACATAATTCAAGCCTTGGAATTGTTTTTGTTTTTAATGGAGCTACCTTTGCCTTAGCTGCGAGCAGCTGGCATTGAATTTTTCCTTTATAAAGTGCTCGAACATAGAAACAACAAATCCAAATCCTGCAAATCCATGAATCTGAACTCTTGAGGCATAAGTGTATCTTGGTACTTCAAGAGTATGAATGTCCTGCAAATTTTGCGTGAAATTTGACCACCTTGTAGTCAAAGACATGGAGATAGACTCATCCCAATCTAATTTCAACTGCCAAATTTCTTGCAGCAACATTTTTGCAGTGACACTTACTGGACTCAATAGTCCAAGTGGATCGAACAAACAAGCACTGATCCAAAGTATTGTGCGCTTTGTAGGAATTATATCCTGAAATTGTTTTTCAAAGCAATATCGAAAAATATCAGCTTTTGGAATCCACGTCATTCCTTAGGTCTTGGTAGAATCGGCATCATTGAAGTTAAAGGATTTTTCACATTGATTTCCTTTTAATAATTGTGGGTGGTTAGAAAACCACTTTGCTAATTTTAGTCCGCCTGAAGCTAAGACTTCCGACACTTGTCTACATATTAAATTTAGTGTATCAAGGTCGTCAGCTCCTGTGAGCATGTCATCCACATAAAAGTCATTGCAAATCACTTTAGCTCCAGTGGCATGCGAATCCTTATGGCGAAAACTAAGTTCTTGCAAGGATTGTATTGCCAAAAATGGAGCTGCTGATGTGCCATAAGTCACGGTATTTAACCGAAAGACTTGCAAATCATCAGTTGTTTTTTCTCGCCACAAAACGAGTTGAAAGTTGCGATCTTTTTCAGCCACCATTACTTGTCTATACATTTTTTCTTCACCGTCTGTCAGTGCATACCGATTCAGTTCCCTCTGAATAGTAGGACCCACCATAAGCATATCATTTAATGATTGCTATGATGTTGTCTTGGACGAGGCATCAAAAACAACTCGAAATTTAATGGTACTACTATCAGGCCTCAGGACACACTGATGTGGAATGAAATAATGTGGTCCTGGTGGAATCTGATTATGGCCTAACTCAAGGTTCTCTGTCATAAATTGAGTGTACATTGAATATAGTGTAGAGTCTTTAGACATTCTACGCTCTAATGATAAAAATCGACGCTTAGCTGCGTCAAATGAAGACCCCAAACCAAACGGGTCAGATTTAAATGGCAAACTAACCTCCAATCTACCTGAAGACATGCTAGTTGCTCAGCTGAATATTTAACATTTGAACTTAATTTCGGCATTTCTTTTATCTCCCAAAGTCTTTCTACAAAAGCTTCTAATATACCATGTTCTGAAGTAGCAATCATGGCACAAATACCGGGTGAGGGTTTAATTGTTTTCATCGACCCGCTACTACCCATCATAATAATGTTTTTTGCAGTAAAGGTGCATCTTCAGATAATTTAATTTGTCCCGAACACAGCATCTCAAAGAAGTGATCAACTCCAATTAACAAGTCTATTTTCTGAGGCTTGTGGAAAAGAGGATCAGCTAGTTCAATGATTGCTGGGATTTTCCATTTACTGATCGAGAGGTTACAATCTGGCTGATCTGACGTAATCAAACTTAGAACCCAAAAATCTGCACTAAACTTGTAGTTATTTACTCGAGAGTGCACTGTAGCATTGACTTCACCTTTGGATACTAAATTTCACTTGCCTAATACTGTCATAATACACAGTCAAGCTACTATTGGTTCTTGAGAGCCGAAGGGTTTGTGCAAAACTCTCTGTAATAAAATTAGCTTGAGAACCTCCATCTAATAAGGCTCTGACGAAATGAACCTGTCCGAATCTATCATGTACTTTGACTACAGCTGTAGCAAGTATGGATTGCTCATTATCACTGGCAATGTGATTTACTTAAGCGCTAAGAACTGGCTCAGTCTGTTGACTATGGGATTGATTCTGAGCTATATATCTGTGCAATAAGGTGTGATGCGATTTAGAGTAAACTCTGCACTTAGAGTGTGTGCACATTGAGGTTTTATGTCCCTGATGAAGACAGTTTATACATAACTCTTTACCTTTGGAAAATTCAAACCGTTCCAGAACAGGCAATGCTGCAAACCCTTGACAGTAGACAATACTATGGTTGGATTTCCAATACAGACAGCTCGGATCAACTGAACTTGTAGATTTGGAACAGGCAAATGATGACTTTTTTGGGTTCTCTAATTGGGATCTCAGGTTTTGGTTTAAATCTGGCTCTTGAGGATTCCTCAGCTGTCAGATGTTGATATCGCCTATTGAGATTTATAACGCAGTCAGACCACTTGGGCAAACTATCATAATCAAGTTGCTCTTCATATTTTGATTTTGTAATAGAATCTACCTTAGAACGAGATGAATGATCATTGCATTGGCTACATCTTTTTCATTACCCAACGACAAAAGGGACTCAAAAATTGGTGAGACCTTATCAATTATTGATCTCAATGCGGATGCAGATGGCTTAGTCACAGGAGGAATGTCAAACAGCTGAGCGAGTGTATCGAAGAAGATAAGACATTTATTGTCGTGAACACGGTGCAAACTTGCTAATGCTTTTGGATAATTTGCCGCTGACATTTGGTATGCTTGTACTGTACCTAACGCTTCATCTGATAGGCATGAAATTAAATGATTAAGTTTTTCAATGTCCGAGATTGAATTATCTAAATCTACCAAACTTTCAAATAAACTGATAAATTGCTTAAGATCAGCATGCTTCCCACTAAATTTTTGGTAAATATGAATGGTGGCAATTTGGGTTTGTGATTTATTACCACTTGGAGCTAGAGCTGAAAAAAAATTGCTTTAGTTTTTACACAGATTTCTTCTAAACTGCATCGATTATCATTTTCAGGATCCAAAGCATCAATTCCTGATTGTAAACCCATTGCCTTTTCAATATATGAATTTACCATTTCCAATCGGCATTGCATTTCAAACTGTTTTTTTGATATAGAGCCAGATTCAAATTTTTATTTTATGCGGGAAATATCCTCTGTTACTTTGTCTAAGCGAACAAATAGCTGTGTCAGCTTCATGCTGCCCCAGTCGGGATCGTTGCCCTTAAGCCTCCGTCGAGAATAGTCGACTTCTGGTTTAGATTAGATTAGATGGGTCGGTAACTCGCGCTGCTTTGAGCAGTTGACGCCAACGTCGACGTTGCGTCGTGTCGCTTTACTCTTTACGTGCGTTGCTGTGTGAGTGCAAGCGAGTAAGCTATATGTACTAAAAGCATTTGTGCAGAATTCTCTGTTTGAAATTATGAGTGTGGTTACACGTTTGTAACGGAATTAGAAAATTGGGAGAAGGGTAGCCTTACCCATTTGTTTTATATTGATAAAGTGAAACAAATTCGAAAATTTGTTCACTCGGTGACAACTTAATGTTAAGTATATTTTGTAATCCGGCTTCTGAACTAAGCCTTGACAAGACTTGGCCTAAGTCAAACTTTCCTTTAGAATACAAATCAATAACTGAAAATTGTGAAATAATTCCATGTTCAAATAAACATTTGAAATTATTAAATTTTAGATTCACAAATTTCTTAACGTCATTATTATTAATGACTTCATAGATATTGGGCTCTTTATCCTTATTTTGCAATTTATTTTTTTCATCTGGCCAGATGTCTGCCTGTCTTTTTGATGATCTCGTCTGGACCATCAATATATTTCTATTCATTTATATTAAAATTTCAATGCTAACTCTAGAGAGTGCTCTGCTACATGGTTATCTTTCCCCTCAAGGTATTCTACTGTGAATTGGTATTCTTCTAAGTCTAGTCACATCCTTGTTGGTTTTGAAGTTGGATCTTTCATCGAAAATAGATAAGTAAGGGGTCTATGATCCGTTTTAGCTAAAAAATGCCTTCCATATTTATAAGGTCTGAAATGTTTGATTGCCCAATGAATAGCTGCGAGCTCTAGCAAGTGTCATCATTCTCAAGAACGAATTTGGGGCTACCTTTAGACCATAGGATAATCGCGTGAAGCGATACGAACCGGTTGAACCTGGTTGAGAAGGAAGTTATGTTTCTAGACTTTTCTTCTAGCTCGATTTGGTGAAACCCGGACATTAGGTCTAAACACGAGAAGTATTTCGCGCGACCTAATTGATCCAAAATTTCTTCTATTCTGGGTAGTGGGTATTTATCTGCCAACAGCTTTTTATTAATTTATCGGAAATCAACTACTAAACGCCATCTTTTTTCCTTTGAATTTGCGAGAGATTTCTTGGGTCCCAAGAGAAGTGGGCTATTATATTCTGATATGGATGGTTCTACAATACCATTCTTAATTAATTTGTTTACCTGTCTATTTATTTCCGGCTTTTCCGACTCTGCGTTTCTATAATTTTTAATGTAAACTGAAGTTTTATCCCCTAATTTTAATTTTTGCCTGTAAAAATTATTACTTGATATTACTTCTGTATTGGTTGAATAGTTCAGTAAGCTGTTTTGTATTGCTCTGGGAATTTAAGTTTACTTAGTACTTCGCTACTTCTGGTGGGGTATTTGATATTGTCTTTAATTAGTTCGTAGTCTCTTATCGATTCAAACTTTACTTGGGGTTTTTCTATTTTAACTATTTTATTTGTTGTGTTTAATATTCGGACTATTGCAGTTTTACTTGCTACGATACTATTCGTAGCACCCCCGGGTGTATTTCCTGGTTAGGTATTAATACAGTATCTTCGTCAGTTTGTATTATGATTTTCCTCATAACTTCTGACCTAGCAGGTAAAAATATTGAGTTATCAATATCACTGTGTACTAATGGTACGTGCATTTGGTACTTAATCGAAGATGGGTTTATTATAAATTAATCGTTTTGATAATCTATCTGGCAATTAAATTTTCTAATGAAATCGAGGTTAATGATTCTATCACAAGGTATGGGGAATTCATTATGGACTATTTGGAAGTCGTGCTCTATTATAAAATTGTCAAAAAGTAAAACAATTGAAGCTTGTCCAATTGATTGAATAGTTCCCTGTCCTATGCCTGCTATGGTTGTTTTGTTACTTTTATTTATTTTGTATTTATAATTGTATTTTAGCAACGATATATTTGCTCCTGTATCTACTAATAGTGTCAAGGATTTATTGTTATTATTAATTTGTATTTTAATGAGACTACTGAGGCTTAGATTTACATTGAATACCTTTACTACTGTTGGTTGCTCAAGGGGGGTACTTGGTTTTCCGAGCTACTCTGGGTAACTCGTACTTGAGTACGCTGATTATTCTCCCTATTTTGGTTGCCTCTATGTTGGCCACCTCGGGATTATTATTGTTGTAATTGTTATTACGATGGGCGCTTCTGTAAAAGGGGCGGCCCCCCGTATTATAACGACCACGGTATGTACCGCGTTGAGTCCGATTTTGATAGAAAAGAACAGTGTTGGAATGTCCAGTTGCTTCTGTGCAACTGTCTATAAATTTAGATATGGCATCGTTCATGCTGTTAAACGTGCCTGCTTGCATGATAATTTTTACCTTATCAATCGAGCAATTCTTTGTTATCGCTTCGACGGCTTGGGTAGTGCTGTATTTATTTGATAGTTCTGGATTCAATCCATCACTATAAGCTCCTTCTAGAGCTTTTGTTAATTGCTCAACTTCTTGCGTGTAGAGGTTGGCTGTTATTTTCTTTTACTGCAGATTTAGCAATTTTGCAGAGAGTACCTCAACAGATTCTCCCTTAACTGTTCTAGAGAGTTTATCTTTTATTTCCTGTATTGTTCTTTCTGTGCTAGCATGACCTTTTAGTTTGGTCGTAATGATATTGACTGCTAGAGTCTCATGTTCTCCTTTTAGCGAATCCAACAGGTTCAGAGCATCCTTGAAGCTCTGTAGGTTTTTGGCCTTTCCGTCGTACTCAAATAATAGAGACGAAGCTGTCTTTAGGAAATCTACTACTAATTGTGCCATCTTGTTTCCTATTTTACTTTCTGTTGGTTTATTATCTGTTTCCTCAGCAATTACGTCTAGTAATAGTTCAGCTGGGAAATTTAATGTATTCGGAACTAGTACTTGTAACTTGTGCCATTGTGACACATATAATAGGTTCTTAATCGAGATATTATAAATTTTACTTGTGTCTGTTGTAACGAAGATAATTTCGTATTGTGGTCAAGTTTGTTACGAACTTCGTTATATATCTCTAATAGTGTCTCTAAATGATTTATCTTTGTATTTCTACTTATTTGTGCACTCTTATTGAGGCACTTAAATAATCTAACAAAGTCTTCGAGCAGTTTCTTGATTTTAGCTATTAATATAATAATCCAATCCATCTAGTTAGAAACTGGGCGTTTAATCAAAAGATTTATTTAATAATTTTTATTTCTGTGTTCTTAAGTAGCTTAAAGGCATTTATTTCGTTGTTTTTTTTCAAATTAAATTTAGTTGTTGTACTCATTACATTTCAACGATCAATATTTATTACTTCTGACATTTTTGTGATTTAATTACTTTTTCAAGCTTTTGACATGACAGTTTTTAGGGTGACTTCCTAGTATTAACAATTTATTTTTATCTGCTTTATTTATTACCTTTCAGCAATCAAACTCTTTGCAAGTCATTAGCTCTGCTTATGCATTTTATATAGTTTTTAACATACCATATGTAGTAGGCATTTTAATCTTTATTTAATAGATATGTAGATTAAATTAGATTTTTATTTACAGCTTTTAACTTTTTAGCTTCACTCTCCAAGTCTCTTCCTCTTTCCTGACGCTTCGAGATCCAACTTAAACTTATCGCCTTCATTCATCGTACATTGCATTGTATATATCGATATTATACATGGTTGCTTTTCTTTACAATAAATAAATATCAAAGTGTTATTCAATACGATAGTTATGTTGTTACAATATGTGTTTATCTTACATGATATGTTATCTAAATCTATTACAATTCGACCATCCTGATTAAGAGATAGCCCTCTATCTCCCTTATATTCTTGTAATTACATAAAATATTCTAGATTTGTATCCAATGTTTCATATTGTGCGCACCCCACACTCCATGATACGGGTTTCGAGCTAATTGAAAACCATTGACGTCCTTCAATATATATCTATCACTCTTTAACACTTTAAATATTTCATACGGACCTTTAATTTTAGGTATTAATTTTCTTGCTACCCCTGCTGTGCTATCGAAATTTTTTACCATCACATAATCACCCAAACTATATTTGATCGCTACCTTTTTCTTTTCATTAAATGTCTTTTCATTATTTGCCTGTGCTAATACTTGATTTTTTCGCCTATTTCTCTAATATGCTCTAAATTCCGTTCATTATTTTCTAACATTGCTTCTAACTCATCACTAACCTTCCCTTTCTGAGCTAATCCAAACAGCATTTCACTTGGTAATTTCTTCGTACTACAATGCTGCGTGTTGTTCAACGTATACTTCTTCAATCACAGAGTCCCAACATTGTCCATTCTCAGGTTCCCTTAGTTTAGAAATCATAGGTACTAAACTTCTATTAATTCTCTTTACTTGTCTATTAGCCTGTGGCGAACCCGTAGCAATTTTAATGTGTTTTACGTTCCAACCGTTTAAAAAATCTTCGAAATCCACCGATGTAAAACAACTACCACGGTCGGATATAATACAAGTTGGTTTACTATATGCCCTAAAATATTCTTTAGAAGCGCTTATAACCTCCTTAGTGTTTGTAGTCTTAGTTGTATATAATCTTACAAACTTCGTAAACCCATCTACCACTACAAAAATATGTTTTTATACCCGCTACTCGTAGAGTAGAAGGGTATTATAACTTTGTTCGAACCGAAAATGTATGTAACAGGCAGAAGGAGACATCTCCGACCCCATAAAGTATATATATTCTGAATCAGTATCAACAGCCGAGTCGATATAGCCATGTCCGTCTGTCCGTCTGTCTGTCTGTCTGTCTGTACCTCCGTGTGAACACCTGGATCTCAGCTATTATAAGAACTAGAGTTCCCAAATTTGGTGACAACATGTGTTATTACTGCAGGCTGATCAAGTTTATTTTGGATTTTAGCCACGCCCCCACCCGCCTCCATAAATTGAAAAAAATCTATTACAGCCGCAATATTAGCTTTGCAGCAACAGTTTTATAAATACGTTATAAATACCATCTTTCAATTTCAGTAAGCTTCGACTATAAATGTGGAAGATATTAAGGAAATAGTAGTGCCATGTGACCACGTGTTTTTGTCTGTTTTATTATGTTAGATATGCAAGATCCAGGTTCAACTCCGGCGGCAAGCTTTTTTTTTTCAATTATATGTACAAAAATTATTGCACTGTCATCATTGCAATTTTTATGGGTCGACAGATAGCTGCAGTGACTGCGTGGATGTGGTCGCCGACTGGTATTGTCTTACACACACACACACACCAGACACAATAATAATTTCTTTTTGGCCTGTACGACAGGCTGAATGGTCTCATAATGCAACTTTACCGAGCAAATTCAAAATGCGCTAATGGCAGAGCTGTTATAGTTGCAGACTGCATAGGCCGAGTTTTTTGCAGGTCCATGGTTCAAGACCTCGCGTCGGTAAAAAATTGTATGTTTTAATTTTCTGTTCTTTTTTTTATACCCTTCGACCATTGAAAATGGTCAAAAAATACTAACTTTGTGCAAAATGTATGTAACAGGCATAAGGAGACGTGGCAGACCCCATAAAGTATATATATTCTTGCTCAGGATCACTAGCCGAGTCGATTGAGACATATCCTTCTGTCTGTCCGTCTGTTTGTTTGAGACAACAGATCTCAGCTATTAAAAAAGCTAGAGACACCAAATTTGGTATGAAGGTTCCTATATATTCGGGGCAGGTGAAGTTTATGTCAAATGTTTGATGCCACGCCTACCGCCCCCGCAAATCGGTAATTTACGATTATTAAGCAAAGTATTAAACTTATAAGGAAAGGTATGTATAAAGCTGAATGCAATATGAACATATCCTCCAAATCACAATCCGATCGGAACAATAACACAGAAGTTATTCAAGTCAACGTTTTTAGTACAAATGTTCGGTACGAGCGGCAGCCGGTGCGCTGCTTTGAGCAGTTGACGCCGACATCGACGTTGCGTCGTGTCGCTTTACGCGCGTCGCTGTGTGAGTGCGAGCGAGTAAGCTATATGTAGTAGAAGTATTTGTGCAGAATTCTCTGTTTGAAATTATAAGTGTGGTTACGCATTTGTAACGGATTTAGAAAATTGGGAGAAGGGTTACCTACTTGTTTTTTTTTGCATATGCGTTAAATTTATTTAAAATCAATGTTAACGAAGTTTTTACTATATTTAAAGAAATTTAGAATATTTAGTCATATTTCGCAGCATACCGCAATATATGTAAAACATAAACAACAAATCTGGTGGGATTATTATATTTCTGAATAAATATGTGAAGCATTATATTGGCGTCTCTTTTACACATTCATAATTAAAAGCCCTCTGATGATTTCTAATTGCAAAGCACTGAGAGCAATGCGGCAACATCTAATAGAAACCACGTGCAACTTTCAAAGTCAAAACAAATTTGAAACTGTAAGACGTGTTTTTTTCGCATGGTGGTAGCGGGTATACCACAGTCGGGCGCGCTCGACTGTAGCCTTTCCGACTTGTTTCAATCTGCTATTATCAACTGGACCATAATGATCTATATAAATTATCTCAAATGGTTTATTTCATTTAGGTATACTGTGCAACAATCCTTCCCCTTTACCATATTTTGTTGAAAAAGCAATACACTTTAAACAATTTTCAATGTGCTCCATAACTTTATTCCTCATATTCGAAAACCAATAACTTTTAACTATCGCACTTAACATCTTGTCTCTACCAATATGTCCTAACTGATCAAACACATGATCCTCCATCCTTTGTGGCACACAAAACAATAATCTACCATCATTGGTTTTTCTAAACACAATGCCATTTCTCATTTCGTAAAGCCTATGCTCATTTTCCTCCAACAATTTCTTAATATTCTGTAATTTTTCATCTTTGGCCTGAGCAATTATTAAATTGTTTTCAAAACTATTTGCCTCAGTGATCATTATCGCATCATTACATCTGCTAAGTGCATCTACATGTTGCATTTGTTTACCCCCTCTATGCTTCAGTTCATAATCAAATTCTTGCAATTCCAAAGCCCACCTGGCAATTCTCTGATTAAGCTCAATCTTATTTAACGTTAACGTTAAAGAATTACAATCTGTCACTATCTTAAAGTGTCTGCATTGCAAATATATCCTAAATCTCCGTAAAGCATATATAATTGCTAAGGTTTCCAATTCAAAACTATGGTATTTGGCTTCTGTTTCTGTTGTCCTTTTCGAAAAATAAAATACCGGATGCCATTTTCCATCATGCTCTTTTTGCATCAATACCGCCCCAAATCCTAATGCACTGGCATCACAATGAAGTTCAGTTTCCTTTTTATGATCAAACATGGCCAAAACCGGTGCCTCAACTAATTTGTCCTTTAACTGTTGAAAACAATCTAACTCTCTTTCCTCAAATTTAAACTTTTTATCCTTTCTTAATAAATCATATCACGGTTTCGCTATCGTTGAAAAGTTTTTTATAAATCTCCTAAAATAAGAACATAACCCTAGGAAACTGTGAACTGCCTGAGTTTTCACTGGTATGAGGAGATGAAGTTTATGTCAAATATTTGATGCCACGCCCACCGCCCCCGCAAATCGGTAATTTACGATTAATAAGCAAAGTAATAAATGTATACATTTCTGTATGTTCGGTATGTATAAAGCTGAATGCAATATGAACATATCCTCCAAATAACAATCCGATCGGAACAATAACACAGAAGTTATTCAAGTCAACGTTTTTAGTACAAATGTTCGGTACGAGCAGGAGCCTGCACGCTGCTTTGGGCAGTTGACGCCGACGTCGACGTTCCGTCGTGTCGCTTTACTCTTTACGCGCGTCGCTGTGTGAGTGCGAGCGAGTAAGCTATATGTAGTAGAAGAATTTGTGCAGAATTATCCATGACGTGAATATTCGGACCACTTCTGATATTGTAGTAGGCAATATAATCTTTATTTAATAGATATGTAGATTGGATTAGATTTTTATTTACAGATTTTAAGTTTTTAGCTTCACTCTCCAAGTCTCTTCCTCTTTCCTGACGCTTCGAGATCCAACTTAAACTTATCGCCTTCATTCATCGTACATTGCATTGTATATATCGATACTATACATGGTTTCTTTTCTTTACAATAAATAAATATCAAACTGTTATTCAATACGATAGTTATGTTGTTACAATATGTGTTTATCTTACATGATATGTTATCTAAATCTATTACAATTCGACCATCCTGATTAAGAGATAGCCCTCTATCTCCCTTATATTCTTGTAATTACATAAAATATTCTAGATTTGTATCCAAGGTTTCATATTGTGCGCACCCCACACTCCATGATACGGGTTTCGAGCTAATTGAAAACCATTGACGTCCTTCAATATATATCTATCATTCTTTAACACTTTAAATATTTCATACGGACTTTTAATTTTAGGTATTAATTTTCTTGCTACCCCTGCTGTGCTTTCGAAATTTTTTACCATCACATAATCACCCACACTATGTTTGATCGCTACCTTTTTTCTTTTCATTAAATGTCTTTTCATTATTTGCCAGTGCTAATACTTGATTTTTTCGCCTATTTCTCAAATATGCTCTAAATTCCGTTCATTATTTTCTAACTTATTCATTTTTTCTAACATTGCTTCTAACTTATCACTAACCTTCCCTTTCTGAGCTAATCCAAACAGCATTTCACTTGGTAATTTCTTCGTACTACAATGCTGCGTGTTGTTCAACGTATACTCTACTTCTTCAATCACAGAGTCCCAACATTGTCCATTCTCAGGTTCCCTTAGTTTAGAAATCATAGGTCCTAAACTTCTATTAATTCTCTCTACCTGTCTATTTGCCTGTGGCGAACCCGTAGCAATTTTAATGTGTTTTACATTCCAACCGTTTAAAAAATCTTCGAAATCCACCGATGTATATTATTAATATATAATATTCTTTAAAAGCGCTTATAACCTCCTTAGTGTTTGTAGTCTTAGTTGTATATAATCTTACAAACTTCGTAAACCCATCTACCACTACCAAAATATGTTTTTATACCCGCTACTCGTAGAGTAGAAGGGTATTATAACTTTGTTCGAACCGAAAATGTATGTAACAGGCAGAAGGAGACATCTCCGACACCATAAAGTATATATATTCTGAATTAGTATCAACAGCCGAGTCGATATAGCCATGTCCGTCTGTCCGTCTGTCTGTCTGTCCCTCCGTGTGAACACCTGGATCTCAGCTATTATAAGAGCTAGAGTTCCCAAATTTGGTGACAACATGTGTTATTACTGCAGGCTGATCAAGTTTTTTTTTGGATTTTAGCCACGCCCCCACCCGCCTCCATAAATTGAAAAAAATCTATTACAGCCGCAATATTAGCTCTGCAGCAACAGTTTTATAAATACGTTATAAATACCATCTTGTGGACGTTTCCTGAAAATTTCAGTAAGCTTGGACTATAAATGTGGAAGATATTAAGGAAATAGTAGTGCCATGTGACTACGTGTTTTTGTCTGTTTTATTATGTTAGATATGCAAGATCCAGGTTCAACTCCGGCGGCAAGCTTTTTTTTCAATTATATGTACCAAAATTATTGCACTGTCATCATTGCAATTTTTATGGATCGACAGATAGCTGCAGTGACTGCGTGGATGTGGTCGCCGACTGGTATTGTCTTACACACACACACACACCAGACACAATAATAATTTCTTTTTGGCCTGTACGACAGGCTGAATGGTCTCATAATGCAACTTTACCGAGCAAATTCAAAATGCGCTAATGGCAGAGCTGTTATAGTTGCAGACTGCATAGGCCGAGTTTTTTGCAGGTCCATGGTTCAAGACCTCGCGTCGGTAAAAAATTGTATGTTTTAATTTTCTGTTCTTTTTTTTCTTTTTTTTGCATTTGCGTTAAATTTATTTAAAATCAATGTTAACGAAGTTTTTACTATATTTAAAGAAATTTAGAATATTTAGTCATATTTCGCAGCATACCGCAATATATGTAAAACATAAACAACAAATCTGGTGGGATTATTATATTTCTGAATAAATATGTGAAGCATTATATTGGCGTCTCTTTTACACATTCATAATTAAAAGCCCTCTGATGATTTCTAATTGCAAAGCACTGAGAGCAATGCGGCAACATCTAATAGAAACCACGTGCAAAGTCAAAACAAATTTGAAACTGTAAGACGTGTTTTTTTCGCATGGTGGTAGCGGGTATACCACAGTCGGGCGCGCTCGACTGTAGCCTTTCCGACTTGTTTCAATCTGCTATTATCAACTGGACCATTTGGAATCCACGTCAAGTTAAAGGATTTTTCACATTGATTTCCTTTTAATAATTGTGGGTGGTTAGAAAACCACTTTGCTAATTTTAGTCCGCCTGAAGCTAAGACTTCCGACACTTGTCTACATATTAAATTTAGTGTATCAAGGTCGTCAGCTCCTGTGAGCATGTCATCCACATAAAAGTCATTGCAAATCACTTCAGCTCCAGTGGCATGCGAATCCTTATGGCGAAAACTAAGTTCTTGCAAGGATCGTATTGCCAAAAATGGAGCTGCTGATGTGCCATAAGTCACGGTATTTAACCGAAAGACTTGCAAATCATCAGTTGTTTTTTCTCGCCACAAAACGAGTTGAAAGTTGCGATCTTTTTCAGCCACCATTACTTGTCTATACATTTTTTCTACACCGTCTGTCAGTGCATACCGATACAAACGAAACCGAATTAAGACAGAATTAATTCCCTCTGAATAGTAGGACCCACCATAAGCATATCATTTAATGATTGCTATGATGTTGTCTTGGACGAGGCATCAAAAACAACTCGAAGTTTGGTGGTACTACTATCAGGCCTCAGGACACACTGATGTGGAATGAAATAATGTGGTCCTGGTGGAATCTGATTATGGCCTAACTCAAGGTTCTCTGTCATAAATTGAGTGTACATTGAATATAGTGTAGAGTCTTTAGACATTCTACGCTCTAATGATAAAAATCGACGCTTAGCTGCGTCAAATGAAGACCCCAAACCAAACGGGTCAGATTTAAATGGCAAACTAACCTCCAATCTACTGAAGACAACTGGCGTATATTTTTCTTAAAATGATCCTCACATGCTAGTTGCTCAGCTGAATATTTAACATTTGAACTTAATTTCGGCATTTCTTTTATCTCCCAAAGTCTTTCTACAAGAGCTTCTAATATACCATGTTCTGAAGTAGCAATCATGGCACAAATACCGGGTGAGGGTTTAATTGTTTTCATCGACCCGCTACTACCCATCCTAATAATGTTTAGGCCATGGATTTTAAAAAAATACATGGTCTATTAGGTTTGTCGGAATGTGCGTAACAGGCAGAAGGAGACATCTGCGACTGTTTGTCTGTCTGTCCGTCTGTATGAGCGTCTGATTCTCTGCTATTAAGAAAGCTAGACCCTCCAAATTTGGCATGAAGATTACTGTATATCCTAGGCAGTAAACGTCGTTTTCAAATGTCGGGTACCACGCCCACCGCCCCCGTAAATCAGTAATTTGTGATTATTAAGCTGATTATTAAAGTCTTAACTTTCTGCTTTGGCATACATATAGATAAATGCGATGTGAACTTATTTTATAAATTGCAACCCGATCGGATAATAAATATAAAAGTTACGCGAGTTAACATTTTCTATTGATTTGTGATGTCTTGCCTGCAAGCTGCTGCCAGCCACGTGCTTTTTCGATCTTTTTAATGCGAAAATGGTTATGTGTGTGTATGAGAAGGAAATAGTTACTTAGCCGCGCGTCGAGTCAGTGCGGCGATGGTCAAATGTGTAGAGCAGCAGGCAATCAAACAAAAGAATGGAGGTTCAATCCCTCGGGGAGGCGGTTTGATTTTATTTTTACTATTTCACTATTTAGAAGTTAATATTTTATTTTTTTTTTTCATCATTATAAAATTTGATTTCATTTATCGAATTTCAACAAATAATCTTATTAAATATAAATAAATAACATTTGGCTTTCTTGTGGTCATTCAATCTTGTAGTAGTGTTATTGTTGTACATGACATATTTGACATTTTTGAGCAAATGGTCTAAAATGCAATTTTAACGGGCGCGGAGCGCAGCGACGGTGGTCTAGTTGTTAGGATGACGAACTCCTATGCAAACGGCCAGGGTTCGATTCCCCACGGCGAAAAGACAATTTAGCTATTTTAATTTTTTATATTTTTCATATTTGTTTACATTTATATTTATAAAGAATATGCATTTTTTAATTATTTGCCATTTATTTATATTTATCTAATAATTTATATATTAAGTTTTGCCTTTTAAGATGTTTTGCATGCTGTACTTTTGCGTGCATGCATACAATACATGCACACGAAGCTCACACATGCATACATATGTATATGCGTGTGAGGCAATACACAAAACATAAGGCAGGTCTGTGTTATTGTTAACGGACGTCTAAATTCAAGAAGAAGCAGTTGACGCTGCTGTGTGTGTATGTAACTTATGCTATCGACTCTTGATTTTTCGTTATTTTAATTTTTGTTTTTATTGTATTAAACATTTTATTTCAATTTATATTTTTTATGGTATATAAAAATAAACTGAAAATCCATGGCCTCTTACAGTCACCGCGTGACTGTAGCCTTTCCGACTTGTTTAATTTGTCCCGAACACAGCATCTCAAAGAAGTGATCAACTCCAATTAACAAGTCTATTTTCTGAGGCTTGTGGAAAAGAGGATCAGCTAGTTCAATGATTGCTGGGATTTTCCATTTACTGATCGAGAGGTTACAATCTGGCTGATCTGACGTAATCAAACTTAGAACCCAAAAATCTGCACTAAACTTGTAGTTATTTACTCGAGAGTGCACTGTAGCATTGACTTCACCTTTGGATACTAAATTTCACTTGCCTAATACTGTCATAATACACAGTCAAGCTACTATTGGTTCTTGAGAGCCGAAGGGTTTGTGCAAAACTCTCTGTAATAAAATTAGCTTGAGAACCTCCATCTAATAAGGCTCTGACGAAATGAACCTGTCCGAATCTATCATGTACTTTGACTACAGCTGTAGCAAGTATGGATTGCTCATTATCACTGGCAATGTGATTTACTTAAGCGCTAAGAACTGGCTCAGTCTGTTGACTATGGGATTGATTCTGAGCTATATATCTGTGCAATAAGGTGTGATGCGATTTAGAGAAAACTCTGCACTTAGAGTGTGTGCACATTGAGGTTTTATGTCCCTGATGAAGACAGTTTATACATAACCCTTTACCTTTGAAAAATTCAAACCGTTCCAGAACAGGCATTGCTGCAAACCCTTGACAGTTGACAATACTATGGTTGGATTTCCAATACAGACAGCTCGGATCAACTGAACTTGTAGATTTGGAACAGGCAAATGATGACTTTTTTGGGTTCTCTAATTGGGATCTCAGGTTTTGGTTTAAATCTGGCTCTTGAGGATTCCTCAGCTGTCAGATGTTGATATCGCCTATTGAGATTTATAACGCAGTCAGACCACTTGGGCAAACTATCATAATCAAGTTGCTCTTCATATTTTGATTTTGTAATAGAATCTACCTTAGAACGAGATGAATGATCATTGCATTGGCTACATCTTTTTCATTACCCAACGACAAAAGGGACTCAAAAATTGGTGAGACCTTATCAATTATTGATCTCAATGCGGATGCAGATGGCTTAGTCACAGGAGGAATGTCAAACAGCTGAGCGAGTGTATCGAAGAAGATAAGACATTTATTGTCGTGAACACGGTGCAAACTTGCTAATGCTTTTGGATAATTTGCCGCTGACATTTGGTTTGCTTGTACTGTACCTAACGCTTCATCTGATAGGCATGAAATTAAATGATTAAGTTTTTCAATGTCCGAGATTGAATTATCTAAATCTACCAAACTTTCAAATAAACTGATAAATTGCTTAAGATCAGCATGCTTCCCACTAAATTTTTGGTAAATATGAATGGTGGCAATTTGGGTTTGTGATTTATTACCACTTGGAGCTAGAGCTGAAATAAAAATTGCTTTAGTTTTTACACAGATTTCTTCTAAACTGCATCGATTATCATTTTCAGGATCCAAAGCATCAATTCCTGATTGTAAACCCATTGCCTTTTCAATATATGAATTTACCATTTCCAATCGGCATTGCATTTCAAACTGATTTTTTGATATAGAGCCAGATTCAAATTTTTATTTTATGCGGGAAATATCCTCTGTTACTTTGTCTAAGCGAACAAATAGCTGTGTCAGCTTCATGCTGCCCCAGTCGGGATCGTTGCCCTTAGAGCCTCCGTCGAGAATAGTCGACTTCTGGTTTAGATTAGATTAGATGGGTCGGTAACTCGCGCTGCTTTGAGCAGTTTACGCCAACGTCGACGTTGCGTCGTGTCGCTTTACTCTTTACGTGCGTTGCTGTGTGAGTGCAAGCGAGTAAGCTATATGTACTAAAAGCATTTGTGCAGAATTCTCTGTTTGAAATTATGAGTGTGGTTACACGTTTGTAACGGATTTAGAAAATTGGGAGAAGGGTAGCCTTACCCACTTGTTTTATATTGATTAAGTGAAACAAATTCGAAAATTTGTTCACTCGGTGACAACTTAATGTTAAGTATATTTTGTAATCCGGCTTCTGAACTAAGCCTTGACAAGACTTGGCCTAAGTCAAACTTTCCTTTAGAATACAAATCAATAACTGAAAATTGTGAAATAATTCCATGTTCAAATAAACATTTGAAATTATTAAATTTTAGATTCACAAATTTCTTAACGTCATTATTATTAATGACTTCATAGACATTGGGCTCTTTATCCTTATTTTGCAATTTTTTTTTTTTCATCTGGCCAGATGTCTGCCTGTCTTTTTGATGATCTCGTCTGGACCATCAATATATTTCTATTCATTTATATTAAAATTTCAATGCTAACTCTAGACAGTGCATCTGCTACATGGTTATCTTTCCCCTTAAGGTATTCTACTGTGAATTGGTATTTTTCTAAGTCTAGTCACATCCTTGTTAGTTTTGAAGTTGGATCTTTCATCGAAAATAGATAAGTAAGGGGTCTATGATCCATTTTAGCTAAAAAATGCCTTCCATATTTATAAGGTCTGAAATGTTTGATTGCCCAAAGAATAGCTGCGAGCTCTAGCAAGTGTCATCATTCTCAAGAACGAATTTGGGGCTACCTTTAGACCATAGGATAATCGCGTGAAGCGATACGAACCGGTTGAACCTGGTTGAGAAGGAAGTTATGTTTCTAGACTTTTCTTCTAGCTCGATTTGGTGAAACCCGGACATTAGGTCTAAACACGAGAAGTATTTCGCGCGACCTAATTAATCCAAGATTTCTTCTATTCTGGGCAGTGGGTATTTATCTGCCAACAGCTTTTTATTAATTTATCGGAAATCAACTACTAAACGCCATCTTTTTTCCTTTGAATTTGCGAGAGATTTCTTGGGTCCCAAGAGAAGTGGGCTATTATATTCTGATATGGATGGTTCTACAATACCATTCTTAATTAATTTGTTTACCTGTCTATTTATTTCCGGCTTTTCCGTCTCTGCTTTTCTATAATTTTTAATGTAAACTGAAGTTTTATCTCCTAATCTTAATTTTTGTCTGTAAAAATTATTACTTGATATTATTTCTGTATTGGTTGAATAGTTCAGTAAGCTGTTTCTTGTATTGCTCTGGGAATTTAAGATTACTTAGTACTTCGCTACTTCTGGTGGGGTATTTGATATTGTCTTTAATTAGTTCGTAGTCTCTTATCGATTCAAACTTTACTTGGAGTTTTTCTATTTTAACTATTTTATTTGTTGTGTTTAATATTCGGACTATTGCAGTTTTACTTGCTACGATACTATTCGTAGCACCCCCGGGTGTATTTCCTGGTTAGGTATTAATACAGTATCTTCGTCAGTTTGTATTATGATTTTCCTCATAACTTCTGACCTAGCAGGTAAAAATATTGAGTTATCAATATCACTGTGTACTAATGGTACGTGCATTTGGTACTTAATCGAAGATGGGTTTATTATAAATTAATCGTTTTGATAATCTATCTGGCAATTAAATTTTCTAATGAAATCGAGGTTAATGATTCTATCACAAGGTATGGGGAATTCATTATGGACTATTTGGAAGTCGTGCTCTATTATAAAATTGTCAAAAAGTAAAACAATTGAAGCTTGTCCAATTGATTGAATAGTTCCCTGTCCTATGCCTGCTATGGTTGTTTTGTTACTTTTATTTATTTTGTATTTATAATTATACTTTAGCAACGATATATTTGCTCCTGTATCTACTAATAGTGTCAAGGATTTATTGTTATTATTAATTTGTATTTTAATGAGACTACTGAGGCTTAGATTTACATTGAATACCTTTACTACTGTTGGTTGCTCAAGGGGGGTACTTGGTTTTCCGAGCTACTCTGGGTAACTCGTACTTAAGTACGCTGATTATTCTCCCTATTTTGGTTGCCTCTATGTTGGCCACCTCGGGATTATTATTGTTGTAATTGTTATAACGATGGGCGCTTCTGTAAAAGGGGCGGCCCCCCGTATTATAACGACCACGGTATGTACCGCGTTGAGTCCGATTTTGATAGAAAAGAACAGTGTTGGAATGTCCAGTTGCTTCTGTGCAACTGTCTATAAATTTAGATATGGCATCGTTCATGCTGTTAAACGTGCCTGCTTGCATGATAATTTTTACCTTATCTATCGAGCAATTCTTTGTCATCGCTTCGACGGCTTGGGTAGTGCTGTATTTATTTGATAGTTCTGGATTCAATCCATCACTATAAGCTCCTTCTAGAGCTTTTGTTAATTGCTCAACTTCTTGCGTGTAGAGGTTGGCTGTTTTTTTCTTTTACTGCAGATTTAGCAATTTTGCAGAGAGTACCTCAACAGATTCTCCCTTAACTGTTCTAGAGAGTTTATCTTTTATTTCCTGTATTGCTAGAGTCTCATGTTCTCCTTTTAGCGAATCCAACAGGTTCAGAGCATCCTTGAAGCTCTGTAGGTTTTTGGCCTTTCCGTCGTACTCAAATAATAGAGACGAAGCTGTCTTTAGGAAATCTACTACTAATTGTGCCATCTTGTTTCCTATTTTACTTTCTGTTGGTTTATTATCTGTTTCCTCAGCAATTACGTCTAGTAATAGTTCAGCTGGGAAATTTAATGTATTCGGAACTAGTACTTGTAACTTGTGCCATTGTGACACATATAATAGGTTCTTAATCGAGATATTATAAATTTTACTTGTGTCTGTTGTAACGAAGATAATTTCGTATTGTGGTCAAGTTTGTTACGAACTTCGTTATATATCTCTAATAGTGTCTCTAAATGATTTATCTTTGTATTTCTACTTATTTGTGCACTCTTATTGAGGCACTTAAATAATCTAACAAAGTCTTCGAGCAGTTTCTTGATTTTAGCTATTAATATAATAATCCAATCCATCTAGTTAGAAACTGGGCGTTTAATCAAAAGATTTATTTAATAATTTTTATTTCTGTGTTCTTAAGTAGCTTAAAGGCATTTATTTCGTTGTTTTTTTTTCAAATTAAATTTAGTTGTTGTACTCATTACATTTCAACGATCAATATTTATTACTTCTGACATTTTTGTGATTTAATTACTTTTTCAAGCTTTTGACATGACAGTTTTTAGGGTGACTTCCTAGTATTAACAATTTATTTTTATCTGCTTTATTTATTACCTTTCAGCAATCAAACTCTTTGCAAGTCATTAGCTCTGCTTATGCATTTTATATAGTTTTTAACATACCATATGTAGTAGGCATTTTAATCTTTATTTAATAGATATGTAGATTAAATTAGATTTTTATTTACAGCTTTTAACTTTTTAGCTTCACTCTCCAAGTCTCTTCCTCTTTCCTGACGCTTCGAGATCCAACTTAAACTTATCGCCTTCATTCATCGTACATTGCATTGTATATATCGATATTATACATGGTTGCTTTTCTTTACAATAAATAAATATCAAACTGTTATTCAATACGATAGTTATGTTGTTACAATATGTGTTTATCTTACATGATATGTTATCTAAATCTATTACAATTCGACCATCCTGATTAAGAGATAGCCCTCTATCTCCCTTATATTCTTGTAATTACATAAAATATTCTAGATTTGTATCCAAGGTTTCATATTGTGCGCACCCCACACTCCATGATACGGGTTTCGAGCTAATTGAAAACCATTGACGTCCTTCAATATATATCTATCATTCTTTAACACTTTAAATATTTCATACGGACCTTTAATTTTAGGTATTAATTTTCTTGCTACCCCTGCTGTGCTATCGAAATTTTTTACCATCACATAATCACCCACACTATATTTGATCGCTACCTTTTTCTTTTCATTAAATGTCTTTTCATTATTTGCCTGTGCTAATACTTGATTTTTTTCGCCTATTTCTCTAATATGCTCTAAATTCCGTTCATTATTTTCTAACATTGCTTCTAACTCATCACTAACCTTCCCTTTCTGAGCTAATCCAAACAGCATTTCACTTGGTAATTTCTTCGTACTACAATGCTGCGTGTTGTTCAACGTATACTTCTTCAATCACAGAGTCCCAACATTGTCCATTCTCAGGTTCCCTTAGTTTAGAAATCATAGGTACTAAACTTCTATTAATTCTCTTTACCTGTCTATTAGCCTGTGGCGAACCCGTAGCAATTTTAATGTGTTTTACGTTCCAACCGTTTAAAAAATCTTCGAAATCCACCGATGTAAAACAACTACCACGGTCGGATATAATACAAGTTGGTTTACTATATGCCCTAAAATATTCTTTAGAAGCGCTTATAACCTCCTTAGTGTTTGAAGTCTTAGTTGTATATAATCTTACAAACTTCGTAAACCCATCTACCACTACCAAAATATGTTTTTATACCCGCTACTCGTAGAGTAGAAGGGTATTATAACTTTGTTCGAACCGAAAATGTATGTAACAGGCAGAAGGAGACATCTCCGACCCCATAAAGTATATATATTCTGAATCAGTATCAACAGCCGAGTCGATATAGCCATGTCCGTCTGTCCGTCTGTCTGTCTGTCCCTCCGTGTGAACACCTGGATCTCAGCTATTAGAACTAGAGTTCCCAAATTTGGTGACAACATGTGTTATTACTGCAGGCTGATCAAGTTTATTTTGGATTTTAGCCACGCCCCCACCCGCCTCCATAAATTGAAAAAAATCTATTACAGCCGCAATATTAGCTTTGCAGCAACAGTTTTATAAATACGTTATAAATACCATCTTTCAATTTCAGTAAGCTTGGACTATAAATGTGGAAGATATTAAGGAAATAGTAGTGCCATGTGACCACGTGTTTTTGTCTGTTTTATTATGTTAGATATGCAAGATCCAGGTTCAACTCCGGCGGCAAGCTTTTTTTTCAATTATATGTACCAAAATTATTGCACTGTCATCATTGCAATTTGTATGGGTCGACAGATAGCTGCAGTGACTGCGTGGATGTGGTCGCCGACTGGTATTGTCTTACACACACACACACACAGACACGAGACACAATAATAATTTCTTTTTGGCCTGTACGACAGGCTGAATGGTCTCATAATGCAACTTTACCGAGCAAATTCAAATAAGCTAATGGCAGAGCTGTTATAGTTGCAGACTGCATAGGCCGAGTTTTTTGCAGATCCATGGTTCAAGACCTCGCGTCGGTAAAAAATTGTATGTTTTAATTTTCTGTTCTTTTGTTTTTTGCATTTGCGTTAAATTTATTTAAAATAAATGTTAACGAAGTTTTTACTATTTTTAAAGAAATTTAGAATATTAAGTCATATTTCGCAGCATACAGAAATATATGTAAAACATAAACAACAAATCTGGTGGGATTATTATATTTCTGAATATAATTAATAATTAATATAATATATTATATTTCTGGCGTCTCTTTTACACATTGTGACGACGTATGAATCGCGTCACAATAGTTATCTTGTTAAGTTTAAATGAAATAAAATACCTTTAAGTTTATAATACCCCATGGTTTTGCATATAATGGGTAGCAAGCAAAGGCAAAGGCAAAGACATAGACAAGGCGTAGGCAAAGACATAGACAAAGCATAGGCGAGACATAGGCAGGGGCATAGGCAAGTGCAAGCCCGCGGGGTGCAGACTACAAGCAAACGCCCGTTGGTCGGCGCCCATGCACACAAGTAACGGCGTCTCGACAAATTTTGCGACGCATGTGTAACGGCGCCCGAAAATTCCAGAAGCAGACCGAAGCGATCAAAAGCAGACGAGCAGAGCGAAGCGAGCAGAGCGAGGCGAGCAGAAGCATGCAGGCAGCACGAAGTCGACGCAGCAGAAACGCACGAACAGATCGATGCAGGCGACAAGTCGCAAGCCGAACTAGGCAAAGCTACAAGTCGCGTGCCGATCTAGGCATGCAGGGCCCCAGGCTAGGCAAAACGGCAAGTTCGCAAGCAAAGCGACACGAGCCGAAGCATGATCGGCCGAGCATAGGCAGCGACCGCGGGTAGCGACCGCGGGCAGCGCCGCCCAGGCAGCGACCGCGGACAGCGCCGGGCAGCAGCGGACGGAAAGCGTCGAAATCGAGGCTGCAAAATTAGGCCACGACACAGAAGTGCCAGGCGACTGGACGAGGCCAGTCAGAACCTCTCTTAAGCAAATAAAAAGGAAGAAAATAAAGTGACCAAAGTTAAAAAAAAGTGAAAAGGACCTGAAAAAAAAAGTTAAAACAAGGAAGCAAGGATACAAATAAAGGACAATGGACAGGGACCCTGTAGAAGAAGAAACGAGGTAAGCAGTGCAAAGAAACAAAAGAAGAAAGCAAAGTAAAAAGAAGCAACGTTTGGTGCGAAGTAGGTAGGGACACAGAGAGGCAGGAACAGTTAAGTGAATATTTTGTAATAGAATAAGAAAACGAAACTTGTGAAGAAAAGGAAATAAACAATCAATAATGCATAGGCGTTTTAACTAAAACTCGCGTTTCCGCCAACTTTAGCTGTATTTTTTTTCCTCACTGCTTGAGGTTTTTTTCTTGCGCCGGCGCAACCTGGCTGGTGACACCACCAAGACCAGGTACTATAAGACTCGGTACCGAATACCGAGGCAGTCAGTTGAGTGCGGACACTCGAACAAGTAACATCGGTCGCGACTTAAAGTAAAGCAAGGGAAGAATCCTTAAAAGAAATTCAAAAGGATTTCTTCATTACTTAAATAAAAATTTTTAAATAAAACTTCTCGAGCAACGTGCAAAATAAATATTTTTTCGAAAAAAAAACGACATGGGAACACAGTGGATCGCCTTTCGTCGCAAGAGTGAGCTGCAGGCAATCTTAAAGGAACTAGGATTGGACAACAGCGGTACAGTGGAGGAGATGCGCAGTCGCCTGGTAGCAGTCATAAACCAGGGCGACTTGTCAAAGGAGCAGCTGCAGCGTATGCTAGACCTGGAGACTAGCCTAGGCACCGCGCCCACCCCTGACGTCAAGGAGGTTCGGTCTCGTGGCCCGTCACCAGTGCCCAAGGACCCGAACACAGAGGACGTGTCCCCGATGCCCGGAGCGGATACGTGCCGCGCTGCAAACACAGCGGCCGTAACCACGTTGCCCGTTCCAAACTTCGCGGCGAGAGCCTCGGCCACGAGCGGTATGACTGGAGCCGGCTACAGGAGGATGGAGCCTTACGAACTGGCAGACCGTTTGCACCGCTGGGGCGTGTCGTTTAGTGGGGCGGCAGCGGATCCGTGGCGGTTCATTGAGCATCTGGAAGAGAAGGCTGAAATGTACCAAATCAACGTACAACAGCTGCCACAGGCGATCGCGAACACGCTGTCGGGACAGGCCGAGGACTGGTTCCGAGTGAACCGCCTTTACCGAGCCACGTGGGAAGAATTCAAACAAGAATTCATGGATTTTTCTAACCCCCCGCGTTATTTCCAACGACTGGAGGACGGGATACGAAGTCGCGTACAACGACTAGGCGAGCCGTTCCGCGATTACACCCTGGAGTTACGAACCATGATGCAACGCGCCAAATACACTCGGGAGCAGGAGCTAGAGAGGATCTACGACAACCTGCTGCCCGAGTACCAGCTGTTCACACGGCGCCACGAGTTCGAGACTCTGGCCCAGCTGAGCCAATTGATTACGACCTACGAGACTACCAAGGGATTACAACGGCAGCGAGGACCCAGATATCCAGAGCAACGGAGGAGCGATCAGCAACCGAGATCGACACCAATTCCGGCCACGAGCGAGGGCGGAACCACTCCATTGGTGAACGGAGCCGCGGCGGCGCCGGAACCCACAAGGAGCAATACGCAACGCCTGTGCTACAACTGCGCGCAGCCTGGACACGTGCAGACGAACTGCCGCAACGACAGGGTCCTCTTCTGCTGGGACTGTGGACGGCGTGACGTGCGCACTATGGACTGCTGCCGGCGGGACCAGGCGGGAAATGCTTCGCGTCTTCAACCGATGGGGAACCAGTCGGAGACGCAGCCTCAAGGTCCCCAGAAGTAGTACCGATGCGGTGTGGCAGTGGTCGTGTCATCGCATTCGTCAAAATTGAGGATTTGACGACGGATGCCACGATCGACACCGGAGCTACACGCAGCTTCATAAGTGAGCGTATGGCTACCCGGCTGAGTACGCCCGATAACGAGCGGACGGCGCTGGTCCGCATCAAGTTGGCTGACGGATCGTCGAGGGAAGTAACACGAGCGTTACGAGTGCGTGTCCAGCTCGGACAGAAGGAGACGATCATACCGATGCTGGTTCTACCGGTCATCTTGGATGACGTAATCCTCGGCATGGACTTCCTGTGCGGCATCGAGGCAACCCTCGAGTGCGGGCAAGCACGATTGCGCCTCCAAAGTACACCGGAGGAGACAACCCCGACGGCCGGAACAACTCGCCGGGCAACGGAGGAAGCAGTAGCGCAAGCAAATAGTAAGGCCGCGGTCTTACCACCGGTTTGTCCCACCGCGCGGCGGCTGAACCCGTTCCGACAACCCAGGAATACAGACGGACAGAGCAGCGAACATGACAGAGAGTATCAACAAAGGAAACGACAAAAGACGCAAGAGAAATTGCAGGAACAATGTGAAGGAAATGAAAGCGGAGTACAAGACGAACAGAGCGTAGAGAAGCAGCCGGACGTTCAAAACGTGGCGAACAACCCGGGAACAGAGGAAGGCACGAGGGAACCTGGCGAAGACGAGAGCCGAGTTATCCTAGCAGCTCGAGGCAAGCGTTAGCGCCGTAGGAGACGGCCTACGCCTAGCCACGCTGCATTGCGAGGCGCTGCGGCGCAGGAAACTGGAGCAGCGTCCGACGAGGAACAGGTGGAGGCCTTCCTACAGTCTGAGCTGGCCAAATTTGATGGGCTGATGGGGGTGTCGCACATCGCGGAGCACACCATCACCATGAGGGATGCGTACCCCATCAAGCAGAGGTACTACCCGAAGAATCCGGCCATGCAGAAGATCATCAACGAGCAAGTTGATGAGCTTCTGCGAGATGGTAGGATTGAGCCATCCAGGAGCCCATACAGTGCACCGATTGTACTCGTAGGGAAGAAGACCGGAGAGATGCGGATGTGCGTGGATTATCGCCAGCTCAACGCGAAATCCATTCCGGACGCATACCTACTGCCGCGGATCAACCATATCTTGGAGAAGCTCAAGGATGCGAAGTTCATCTCCACATTGGATCTGAAGAGTGGGTATTGGCAGATACCTATGGCCCGGAGCAGCCGAGAGTACACCGCATTCACGGTGCCCGGCCGAGGTCTCTTCCACTGGAAGGTGATGACGTTTGGGTTGCATTCAGCCCCGGCCACATTTCAACGCGCGTTGGACGGAGTCATCGGACCGGACATGGAGCCGCATGCGTTCGCGTACCTCGACGATATCATCGTCGTAGGGCGATCGTTCAAGGAACACATGGACAACCTTCGAGAGGTGTTCCGGAGACTGCGGAATGCGAACTTGCGCCTGAACAAGGCCAAGTGCAGCTTTTTCCAGAAAAGCATCGTCTACTTGGGAAGGTGGGATTCACACGGATCCCAACAAGATTGCCGCGATCAAAGAGCTGCAACCGCCCACGACCGTCAAGGAACTGAGGAGATGTCTTGGAATCGCCTCCTGGTACCGACGATTTGTGCCAAATTTCGCCACTTTGGTGCAACCCATGTCAGCACTGCTGAAAAAGGGTTGCCGATGGACGTGGAGCGAGGATCAGCAGAGGGCATTCGAGGCGTTGAAGACGAGCCTCACGGAAGCACCGGTACTGGCCTGCCCGGACTTCAGCGAGCGATTTACCCTCCAAACGGACGCAAGCGACGTTGGACTTGGCGCGGTACTAACTCAGCAGATACAAGGCACCGAACGAGTCATTACGCGAGTCAACGCCTTTCTGGAGCCAAGAGCCGTTACTCCACCACAGAGAAGGAGTGCTTGGCTATCGTGTGGGCAATTCGGAAGTTGCGGTGTTACCTCGAGGGATATGAGTTCGATGTCATCACGGACCACCTGGCACTCAAATGGCTGAACAGCATCGAGAATCCCACCGGAAGGATTGCGCGCTGGGCGTTAGAACTTCAGCAGTTCCGCTTTAACGTGCATTACCGTCGGGGAGATCAGAACGTGGTGGCGGACGCGTTGTCCAGACGTCCATTAGAAACGCTACAGCAAGCCACGCAGGAGAACTTGCCTTGTCCATGGATCACCCGAGTGCTGGATCTTCTGGAGAAGGAACCCGAGAAATACCCGGAATTCATCAAGAAACATGACCAGCTTTACAGACGAGGGGGATTTCGACCTGACGAGGAGGACTACACGCCGTGGAAGCTTTGCGTACCCAAGCCATTACGCCAGCGAGTGCTTAGCGAGTGTCACGACCAACCCGCCGCCGGACATCAGGGAGTACGGAAAACCCTGAACCGGGTCCGTCAACGATACTACTGGCCAGGGCTCTTTCGAGACGTAGCCCGATACGTTTAGAAATGCGAGACCTGCCAGAAATTCAAGGTGAGCCAACTGAAACCTCCAGGGCGGATGCACACCCGGCAGGTACAGGCACCTTTCGACGTTCTGTGCGCGGATTTCGTGGGACCACTCCCACGCTCTACCCACGGGAATACCATGCTCTTGGTATTTTTCGACGCTTTCTCGAAGTGGGTGGAACTGGTTCCATTACGGAAGGCAACGGCGATTCACCTGATGCGCTCATTCCGGGAACGAATTTTGGCCAGGTTCGGCGTGCCCCAAGCCTTCGTCTGCGACAATGGGACACAGTTCACGAGTCGGATCTTCTTGAATTTCTGCAAACAATTGGGCATGGACTTACAACACACCGCACCGTACACACCACAGCAAAATCCTACCGAGAGGGCGAACCGCACCATTAAAACCATGGTGGCGCAATATTTAGGCGAGGAACAGAGGACGTGGGACGAGCACCTGCCCGAAATTAGCCTGGCGATAAATGCCAGTGCCTCGGACACCACTGGCTTTAGTCCGGCGTATTTAGTGCAGGGTCGCGAGCCGCGGTTGCCTGGAGCACTTTACGAGGAAGTGACTCCAATCATCCGAACGGAATCTAGAACACCGGAGGACAAGGAACGACACCTACAGGAAGTACACAAGACCGTGGCCGAGAATGCGCAGCAAGCGAGTGCGATCCAAGGACGGCACTATAACCTGCGTCGCTGAGAATGGAAGCCAGCCATCGGCGATCTCGTCCTGCTGCGACAACATCACTTGTCGAAAGCAGTCGACGGATTTGCCGCCAAACTCGCACCTCGGTCCTTACAGAGTACTGATGTATACTTCGCCTACAATCTTACGGCTGCAGGAGGTTAAGACGAAGCAACGACGCAACGCCGGATTGAACGACCTGAAGGCGTACTTCGAAGGAGAACACACCAGCGAAGGTCACCAGGTATCTGGGGGGCAAGGGGAGACTTAAATAAGCGGATAGGCAGGTTAGAAATTAAGACAAAGACGTAGGCCTTAGACGCACCATGTTAGGTAGGGACCTTTTAACTTTGCACCCACCATGACCTATCAGGTGAACACTCCTGAAATAACTCGTTTGTAATTCCTAGCCTCGAACTGGTCCGCGATTGGTTCTCACCAGAGCAGCGACCGGCGGATGAGGGGGTACTCGACATCATGTTCGAGGTATGGGACCTGGAAGGCATGCCACCACTCGTACCGCAGCCTGGGACCACCAGCGCCGATTCCACCGAAACCGAGGTGTGGTTCCCGGACTGGTTAGCGCCTAGCACCGAGCAGCCACCCGCCGACGACCCCAACGACGTCATGGAGACGGAGGAGTGGTTTGCGGGTGAACACGACTTGATCGCGGCTCGAGGATTTGCGGGTCACTCGCCGGTGTCGCCGAAACGCCAGAAGTCGAGATTTACCCCGAAGAGTTAGGCCGGTTCAGCCCAATCAGCGAGGCGAGCAGCTTTGGCATACCGCCTGCGCCGACCGTTCGCAAGACAGAGTCGGGTGGGCCGCCCGAAGAGGAAGGACCCACTACAAGCCGGGCTTGTGCGATGGGAGACGGGCCGGTCTTCCCCCCCAGCACGTATTTGGCGCATCCTCACACCGCCCCCCCCTAAAGGGCATACTCAAAGGGGAGGGTGCTTACATGAAGGTGCGGGCAGGACCGTTCCCATCGTCCTCTGAGGAGGAGGAGGAGGAGGATTCGGTGTGGCCACCCGCGCGTCCCATTATTGACCACCGGGCGGAGGTCGGAGAGGCCTTATTAGCAATGTTGCAGGCCGAGAGGTTGCCCATTACCGGGCGGAAGCACCCGGACCAGTGGGTCCTCGCGCCGCGAGAATGGCGAGTGCCCACCTTCGACCACCGTTTGCCTCGCCGGGTGGTAGAGCGGG